>JAKXYG010001267.1:0-18301 GCA_025895645.1 Cardicola forsteri | reverse complement strand
GGTTGTATTTATCAATGGATTAATAAATAATTATGTATTTTCAGAATTGTCATATTAGTAAATTAAATATTTAAATGAATCTGAAAACACTAATATAACAATTTCTAAAATAAATAATTTTATAACAACTTAATGATAAATAACGTATTTGTATATAACGTTATTTTACTAAAGCTGGTAAGCGTTTGTTAATTAGTTATGTTTTGTAAATAATTGGTATAATAATAGGTAAATAATTGGAATAATTAGTATACGTATAAACAAATTTTAATGTATATTTTATTATTGTTTTATATATTCTAATATATTTACATATAAATAATAGTTTGTTTTTCCAATATATATGTATATATATATATATAAATTATATTGTAAAATATTTTTTTAGGAATAAACACTGGTAATTAATGTTAATTAATTTTTTTATAGTAAAAAACAATAAATTATATATATTAATGTTTTAAAAATATAATATATACATATGTATATTTTGTAAAAATAAATTTATTATTTTGTACTATAACAATAAGAGAAAATCTTGTAATATTAATTTAATATTACAATATTTAGCTGACTTTCTATATTTAGTTTAAGCAAAATATGATATATGTTATATAAAATTTCTAAATTGTACAAAATTCCAGTAACTTTTGTAATTAAAACGTAACTAATTATAATTTCTTTTTAATTAAATAAAAATATTTACATAATACAATTAATTATAATGTTAATACACATTTATTTTACAGACAAAACTAGTAAGCACTATAAAATGTTTAATCTGATTAATGTACATATACATTAAAACAATTAAAGAAAAAAATGTTGTTAAACTACGTTTTTGAACATTTTTAATTAAATTTATGTTTTTAATAAAAATAATAAAATTAATATAATTTTATATTTTAAATAGTTTTTGAATTTATATATATATATATATATATATATATATTTATTTATAAATTATAATTATATATCTTGTACGTTGTAGATATTAGTAAATAATAAATAAATAAATAATTAAAATATGTATAAATAATGTTTTTAACATTTTTAAAAATTAATTTTTTTATATATTATTTTTGTAATATTTTATGTTAATATATATATGTACATATATAGTTAAATTAAAACCTAAACCATTATATATTTTTTATTATGTAAATATGTTTTACATTGTAGATCTAGGTAAACAATAGATTATTAATTAAATCAAAATTTGTAAATATTATTTTATAAATATTTATTATTATATACTATTGTATATTTTTATTAAATATAATTAAATGTATATATATATATACCGGAGTAGCCTAGTGTTACAGCATTCATATAGGTCCTTACTCGACATAGGTTGAAATCCCGTAACCGGTGCTAATTAAGGGCCTACTTTTGGCTTTCATAAAATGTCTGCTACTAAAAGATTACATAAAAGACTACATAATTAAATACAATAATTATTTTACAATTTTAATTTGTATAATGTCTATATGTAAATTTAAAATTAATAAAATAAATTTGTATAAACATAATATTATCTTTTTAAACGCATCGAATTTAAAATTGTTATAAAAAACAATAATAACTACTGTTTGACTGTGTTGCATTTTATAATAAAATTATTTGTTATACCAAAAACATATTTTTTTATTATTTAAGGTTTGATCTATAATTTTCTACTTAATAGGTTGATAATACCAAATTAATACACTGCTTATTGAGGATGGGCCTATTATTTAACAAACGCGATAAATAGTTGTCAAACTTACAATATATTATATTACGACACTTTTTTAGTTTAACAATAAGCACATAGAAACAAAATAAGAATTACATATAAAAAACAGCAACAAGGTTTCATAATTCAAAAAGAACATAAGACAACAAAATGTTTTCACCTGTTTGAACATTATGCCAAACCAGGTATATAAATGAATCAACAGTATCAATATTTTGTCCATTAATTCTGATAAGCAAATCATTGTTTAATTTAGTGCACAACATTTTTAGTTTTTAAACAATTACGTCCTTGGCGCATTCTTGTAACAATTTTAAATGTGTTTTGTTTAAACAAAACAACTTAAATTTTGGTAAAACAAACGCAACATATTTACACATTTCAACAGTATTCCGTAAAACTTAATAATTTTGCTTATAACGTTTTAATAAATATTTTAAAAGCTTTTGTAAAATCAACAAAATTTATTAAATAATTACTAAAACTATTGGTTTGTTTAATAATGTTACAGAAATTTTATTTATACATATTTCCGGATTTTATATTATTTATATTATTATCTAAATCTATAAAAGTATGTGGCATGTGTTAATTAAGTGCTTTTTTAAATATTTTACCTATCTAGATGATTGCTCATATTTTATTTTGATTAAAATATTAGTGTTTCTATTTTTTGACAGTTGTTTTACAATTTTGTACAAAATCTTGAAATCATTTTGCTGACGCTTTATCTGTTACTCTGCAACTGGTTTCTAACCAATCACTCTTATATTTGCGTTAGTTTTTTTAATCTGTTCTATACTCACTATTAAATGTTTTACAGATAACAGAATTGTTATGTTGATTTTTTTTTAATTTTTTTTTATAAGATTAATTAGATGTTTGTGGACTGACAAAATCCATTGTTCCCTTGTAAAGCGACATCTTTTACTCAGCACATTTGCTGCAATGCATGTTATTGTTTTATTGTTTTAGTAGCAGTCTACTTTTTTTACAGAAGCCAGGTTCTTAACTATGCGTTTATATTCTACTTTTTTATTAAGACTTGGGACTGACAAAATGGAATCATTGTTGGTCCAAACTTATATATATATATATATACTAAAATTTTATATGCTTGTGACTTATGGAAATATACAAAATATATGTATCTTACAATTTACGTTTTTTTTATTTTATTTTAAATTTAAAAAAAACCCAATGTCTTAAAGTTTTAAAAAAAATAGTTAATTTTATGTTAATATCGACATTTATATATAATTATTTTATTAACATTATAACATATAATAACAATACGTATAAAAATTGTTTTAAACATTTTAGGAGGTAAATGTTATTTACATCATTGTAATGCGTAGTATATAAATATTCCATTGTTTATTTTGTAATTATTTTAACAATAATATGTATGTTAGCAAAAGTTTCTATTTTCTGCATGGTAAAACTCATAAATTAAAATTAAGTAATAAATAATTCGTATAAAATAAGCTAATTTTATTTTATATTTTATATTGCATTTGTTATTTTTTAACGTTTGATTAATTATTACATTTTCTGGAATATTGTACAAATACAATAAATCAAACTAACTGCATTTGATATATACATATATGCATATATGGTCATTTCAAAAATTAAAAGAACATTTAATTGTTTTTTCGTAAAAAGTAACTATTAAAAATTAAAAACAATGTTAAGTACTTAATAGTTACTTTATATATACTTTAAAATATTTATTTAAAAGCAGAGTTAGCAAAAAATAACATATTTTAAAGTTATTTTATGAAAATGTGGAAAATAAATAAAAATTACATTTTTTATAATAATTAGCTTATTATTATTTTATTGTGTTTAAATTTATTAACAATTAAAAATAACTATACTTTAAAAGTGATGTTAAGCACTGTATAAATCTGTTTTTGATTATTGTACCATAGTAATTTATTTAAAGAAAAATAATAAAAACTTTTTTATATTTTACATAAACATATTTTTAAATCAAATAAATTGTGTTACAATTAATCTTGAGATTCCGCTCGTATGCTAAGTTTGCTTTTTGATTGCATTATTTGTGAAATGAACGGTAGTGATGAAGGTGTTTATTTTACAGAAAACAAATATTATGTCATTAAAGAATTTAAAAATTAAAAATTTATAACCAAAAACTAACAAATTTATACAGAGTTAACTTTTCAACAATTTCTCAGTTATTAATTATCAAAAACCACAATGTTGGAAGAAAACGTTTAACATGCAATACGGATGATCAAAAAATTGTTACAGAATTAAAAAAATATATTATACTTATTTCACAAACTAAAAAAATTATTTAAACATTTTTGCTATTTTACAATAAAAAACAAAATAATTAAATCTGGTTTAACGCTTTAATTATTAAAGGTTAAGCCATTTTTTACCAAGAAAACAAAAAGATGATAAATCAATGTTTTGCAAACAATGGAGTAAACGACATATTTATTATTGGCGTTCCGTATAATATGCCAATGAAACAATAATTCGGGACAAACCATTTGATTACAAAAACAAAGTGTTAAATAAACTCAATTGTCACCTAACAGCCTGGACATTAATGTCATTAAAAATGTTTTAGTATTCTAAAGGGCAACATCAATAAACATACTGAAATTGAAAATTTATGTAAACGTATTTGGTTTGTTGTTTATTATGCGATAAAATAAAAATATAACATTTTTATTAACAGCATTTAGAAACGCCTTGATCAGGTTGTTTAAAAAAAGGCAATTACATAGATTATTAAATTTTTAAAATTTTTAATGTTTTTAATTATTTAGTAACTTAAAAAAATGCATGTAATTTGTATTTTTATTAATGGTTTACGTTATAAATTATGTTAATTAGTTTACTCTATTTTTAATTTTGCACTATTTGATAAATTATACAATGTTTTATTATTTACAATATATATGTTTTTATAATTGTAGTATTTTTTTATTATTATATAGTATTTTGTATTTTATAATCAAAGTGACGTTTCTTTTGTGTGCTATGTAGTTGCTAGAAAGGTTTTAGTTAAATAATTACGTTTTTGCAGTAATTGTTGTAACAGTTGCATATTGTTATTTCAACAATTACCGGAAAACAATAATTATTTAACTGAAACATTTTTATAAACATTATAACGTACAGAAAAAATGGCACTTTCTTTTTGAGAACCGGGAGCAAATGTTTGGAAAAACTCTACGTAAATTGCTTTTTCTTAAAAACCAAATGGTTTGTCTCTAATTATTGTTTTATTAAAAAATTATACAGATTGCCAATAACAAAAATATTATTTACTCCACAGTTTACAAAAACTAATATATTATTTTTTTAATAATACATGTTTTAACTTATAAAGATTAAAGTGTTAAACCATATTTTATAGCAAAATAATAGCAAATAAGCGTAATTTTAATTAGCAAATAATTGTTTGACTTAGTGCACAACATTTTATTTTTAAACAATTGCATCCTTGACGTACTCCTCTAACAATCTCAAACATGCAATATAACCATTTTTTGTTTAAACACAACAACTTAAATTTTGTTATAACAAACGTATAATTTTTACATATTTTAACAATATTTTGTAAAATTTAACAATTTTGCACAAACCTTTTAAATAAACACTGTCAAAAGCTTTTATAAAATTAATAAAATTGATTGTAGGTAATCACTAAAATTATTGTTTTTGTTTAATAATTTGTTAAACGCAATCTTTTCCTTTTCTAAAACCTGAGTCTTTTTCTTAAAAACAAATTTATTTATTGCATTATTTAAACAGTTTGAAGTTATTTTGCAAAACACAATACAAACAATAAAGTTATTTTTCGACAAATAATTGCAAACTGTTAGTCATCCTTTTTTGAAATGAGTAACTATTACTTTTTGCTGCCAATTATTTTGAACTTGTTTATTATAACATATAACATTACAAAATCATCTCCATGTTTAATCATCTCTGCACTTAACTTGTCAAATTCTTCCGTTTTATTGTTATTTAACCTTTAAATTGCATATATTATTTCAGTTAAAAAATATAATCAATACATATTCCAGATTTTAAGTCACATTTATATTATTACTATTATCTATAAACGTATTTGGCATAAACTAATTAAGTATTTTTTTAATTGTTCTGCCTATTTAGATGATTGCTTATTATTTGTTATAAGTAAACAATACATATTTTTCTTTGATTTGAATATTGGTGATTAATCTTATTCCCAAGAGTTGTTTTACAATTTATACAGATTTTTGAAATTATTTTATTTAGAGGCCAAATTTCTAACCATGCGTTTATACCTTCCTAACTTATCAAGGCTTAAGAATAGCAAAATTTTGTACTTGTTTTTGTGTACATTTGTGAATTGTACTAATTTAAATGTTGTCTGTACCCCTTTTTTGTATTTATATGTATATTAAAATGTTTGTAACTGACGAGAATATACAAAATAAATTTATTTTACAGTTTTGTTTTTTTATATTTTTATTTAAAATTATAAAGGAAACCCAATGTTTTAATTTATTAAAATAAAAATTAGTTAATTTAAAGTTAATAACGGCATTTTATCCTATAATAACAGTATGCACAAAAAATGTTTAAAACATTTTAGCAGGTACGGTTTATTTACAATATTGTAATGCGCAGTTTATAAATATTAAATTGTGCATTTTATAACTTTTTTAATATTAATATTTATTTTTTTAAATAGTTTACTTAATTTTTAAAAATAATATTATAACATATAAAGCAAAAATTTGTAATTGTTTAGGTAGCACTAAATTGGTATGCTATATATATATATGATAGTAAATTTAAAACGTAATTTTGTCAAAACGTTACTAATTTTTACATTGTAGACTACAATGGAGGTAAAATTAAATTATAAATAATACGTAAAAAAATAAATAAATGGTGTTTAATATTTTTCATAATGCATATGTTAATTTTTATTGTTAGATTGATTATTACAATTTTATGGGATATTGTAAAAGTAAGATAAACCAAACTTACTGCTTGGACCAGAAATGATTCAATCTAGCTGGTTCCAAGCCTGAATAAAAGAAGAGAGTTTAAGCGCGCAAGGTTAAAAACCTGGCTTTTGCAAAAAAAAATTATATTGCTACAAAAACAACATTTCAAAAAACGACAAAGAAATATTTAAATGACAGTGTTACACAATTAACAGCGTTGAGTAAAAACCGCAAGAAAGCTCAATTTTTAATTTTTAGAATCTTTAATGCTAACGAGACTTTGTTGTTGTTGCTGTTTTTGTTGTAACTGTTGTCTTATTGTCCCATATTATTTTAAAGCAAAAACGTTTTGTATAATATAATAATTAATCATTCATTTAATATCCAAAATTTATTGTAAAGATAATTTTTACAAATGCTAAAATAGTCATTTAATCGAAAACATATTTTGTTTTAACATAATAATAATTGATATATATAGAATTAAACATTGATTTAATTTTTGTGTAATAATAAAAACAAAAAAATACATTTTTACAAATAAAATATTTAACACCAATTATTATAGTTAATCAAAAAAAATGTAACATTGGTTAATTTATGGTACTAAATTGCATTAGGCAACTCAAAAAAATTATGTTGTTACAATGTTGTTTGTAAAACAAATTACATATAAACAATTATTTACTTAATATAAAGTATAAAATTATAATTATAAATTAATACAATTTTATTTTATAGTTGATTGTAAGTTGCAATATATATTAATATTTAGAAACTTAATAATAATAAAAGTTTTATTACTATTATTATTATTGTTATTATTAATATTATTATTATTATTATTACTATTAATACTATTATTATTAGTATTATTATTATTATTATTATTGTCTTACATTTTTAATAGAATAAACTTTTAGCTTACAAATATACGTTTAACTATAAAATACATAATTTGCAGTTGGCGACATACGTTAAACAAAAAGCAAAACAAAATGTTGTAAGACTGATGTTAATTAAATAAAAATAAATATTAAAATACATGTGTATTTTTATATATTAATAAAGGGTATACGTTTGACAATTATGACAGTAAAACAATAAAGCAAAATACACAAAACCATGCATTACTTTATTCCTGATTATAAACAATAAACAATCAACATAGTTTAGGACACATAATAGATACAAAATAAAATGAGCAGATAGTGACAACGGTAATTAAAATTAAAATATGTTTATAATTTTGATAACAGTTTTAGATAACAACCTTGTTAAATATAGCAAATACAAATATAAATAGACATTTGTTCTGCACTTAGCGTAAATGGGTAATTATCTACAACATACAAAGCCATCCTAAAATTATAATAAATAGGATGTTTTCTAATTTCAAAATGTTGATTATTTTATCAAAAACACGTGTTATTTTATAATTTGATAATAATTGTTAAATATTTTTTATTATAAAGTCCTTGTTTTTAATTAAAATAATTATTATTAATTTACGTTTTTATTTCAATTTTATTCTGTTGTTTTGTAAAGCAATTAATATGCACATAAAATTTAATTTTTTGTATTATATATATATATATAACTAATAAACAAACTAAAGACTAAATAAAAATTTAATAATTATTTATCTTATAGGTACAAGTAATTGGTTTTTTTAACGTGCAAGATTTGTAAAGTCAAAGATTTAATATACAAATATGTAAAACTATTATTTATAAAACGTTTGATTAATCAGTTGCCATAAATTTTTATATTACTTTTATACTAGAAAATTACTGAAGTATAAATAATAAAGACAAACTATATGTGTGATAAATTTTTTAACAAAGTTGCAAAAAGTAGTGTAATTATTTTAGTTCTAATACAGTTAGCAATTTAGTACAATTGTAGCATACAATGGGGAATAATCAATAAGCATACAACCCTCACAACAATTACTGCAAAAAAGTGATTATTAAACTAAAACCTCTCTAGCATCTACATAGCATACAAGAGAAACGTCACTTCAATTATAAAATAAACAATACTACATAATAATTTTAAAAAATTATAATTATATATACATATATATTGTTAATAAAAAAATTACATAAAATATCAACGGGTGCAAAATCGGAAATGGAGTAAAATGATTAACATGATTTATAACGTCAACTATTAATAAAAATACAGATTACACGCAATTTGTTTAGTTACCAAATAATTAAGGACATTACAAAGTTTAAAAAATTTAATAATCTATGTGATTACCCTTTTTTTGAACAACCTAATCCAAGCGTTTTAAAATGCTATCGATGAGAGTGTTAATATATTCTTGTTTCATCTCATATTGAACAAGAAACCGAATGCGTTTACATAAATCCTCAATTTTGGTATGTTTATTAATATTGCGCTTTAGCATACTAAAGACATTTTTAATAACATTGATATCCGGGCT
Source organism: Cardicola forsteri (assembly GCA_025895645.1). Lineage (NCBI taxonomy): Eukaryota > Metazoa > Platyhelminthes > Trematoda > Strigeidida > Aporocotylidae > Cardicola > Cardicola forsteri. Next base: position 9,111 of record JAKXYG010001267.1, on the reverse strand, counting down.
GTTAGGTGGCAATTGAGTAAAATATAATTTTTTTAATTTTAGCCCCTCTACTGTCTAAATGTATATATAAAGCAAATATAGTGAACTTTGATAAATATGACGTTACCTTTTTGGACGTATGACCTAAAGCATTGTCCTGAAAAACAGTAGTAACCCCCGTGTACGTGTGTTGCATTTTATAATAAAAAACTTCCTTTATAATTGAAATCAATTTTTTACTATTTAAGGTACCAGATATAATTCTCTATTTAATAGGTTGATTACACTTAATATCAAACTAACATTAGTTATCGAGGGTGGGCTTTCTTTCTAACAACCGGGAGTAAATATTTTTAAAAACTCGTCTCACACAACACTTTGTTTTTAAAACTAAATGGTTTATCCTAAATTATTGTTTTATTAGCAAAATATACAAAACGCCAATAACGTAAGTGTTGTTTACTCTATAGTTTACAAAAAGCTAATCTGTCATCCTTTTGTTTTTTGGTAATAAATGGCTTAATCTTCGGTGATTGTAAAGCTAAACCGGATTCGACTGCTCTGTTTCTTATAGTGGAATATGTAAAATTGTTTAAACTATTTTTTTTAAATTTTGAAATAGGTTTATTATAATATTTTCAACTCTATAATATTTTTTTGGTTATCCGTACCTGTTGTTACACGTTTTCTTCCAACATTATCATAATTTCGTGGTTTTTGACCGTTGATAATCCGTTAAATTGTTAAAAAGTTAATTCTATATAAATCTGTCAATGTTTTAGGTGAAAATCCATCATTTTTTAATTTTTTAATAACACGGTACTTATTTTCGGTAACATGGAAACATTTTTTATCACTATTCTCCATTTCAAAAACAATACAATCAGAAAGCAGAATTAGCGGGTGAGCGGAATCTCAAGGTTAAACGTAAATAATAATTTATTAGATTTATTTTAAAATTTTTATTTAAAATTAAGAAAACATTTTTTTAAATTATTTTTATTTATATAGATTAGAATAATTAAATGTTTATTTTGATAATTATTATAAGATCACAATCAGAGCAGATTTAAATGTCTGTTTAACATCAATTTTAATAATTAGTTATTGTTCATTTTTAATGAAATTAAGCATACAAAATAATAATAATTTAATTATTATAAATGTGTAATTTTAACTTATTATCTACGTTAATATAGAAGTAACTTTTTTAAAATATGCTATTTTGGCCGACTCAGCCTTCTTAAATAAATATTTCTAAGTATATATAAAGGATCTATTAAGCACTAGACATTTTTTAATTCCCGATAGTTGTTTTGAAAAACAATTAGACATAACAAATTAATTTAGATTTAATACCTTTGTAATTTTTTGCGTTAATTGTTAAAATGTGTGTATTTATATAAAAAGTTTTATTTTTGTCATTAGAAAACATTATTTAGCATTTTTTAAATATTTTTAAAAATTTGCATTTTGCATTTTGGTTAAATAAAAACAATTTAATAATAAATTAATATAAATTATTTTAAAAATGCTTTGGTTAATAAAAATTGGTATAATAAACAATATGTAATTTAATAAATAAGTTCAATGTGGCCAATTTGAACATTTTGGTAAATTTGGCGGTAATATTGTTTAGTTTTTTCTATCAATTTACACAGGATTACGGTAGATTTTTTTTAGCCAATGTAATTAAATTAAAGCAAATGTTGTATTAAAAACTGAGGGATATCTATCAAATTTTGAAAAAAAACGTGTTTAGCATATAGAACATTTTTCTAAAAAAAAGTTTAACCAATTATAAATAAATGGACTAAATGGATCTACAAGTGAAAAGTATGTTTATTTTATTATTATAAAATTGAAAAGAAATTGAACAATGAAACTAAAAGAAATAAACAAAAACAATTTTTTTTATTTTATAAACTGCATAAAATTGCCAAAAATAATTCTATTCGGGATAATTTATGTTCTATTTAGCTGTCACAAAGATTCAGATTAATAAAATTTCCAAAAAGTATGAAATTTATTTTAAATAGTTTTAAAAAAAGATAAAATTAAAAATATGTGCTGTTATTTAAGGATTTCGTACTCAACATTCCAACATCAATGGTAGTGTGTATTTTGTTAAAATTTACAATATTTTGCAAAATAAGTTGTCTACGTGTGTTATCTATATATATAATATACTATGAAGTATCTAAAGTTACAAAAAAGGATTTGTACAAACAAAATCTAAAACAGTAAAAAATTAATAAATGTTTTTTTATAAATTTTGTAGTCATAATTTTAGCCAAATGTTTCAAAGGATTTAAAACATGTTTATAATAATGCATCGGTGTATATTTACAAAATGTGGTTTTTATTATAACTTATAGTTTACTGTATGTTTGACCTATTTAGTATGTAAAACCTTGTTAAACAAACAAGGGACCTTTGTATATTTAATCCTCAACATCCCGGAATTAAATATTATTAATTTTATGTTTTAAAAGGGTATGTTAACAAGTTGTAAAATAAGTATTACTTATAGAAAATATTGTTGATGTTATAAAAAATTGAGTTTGAAAAGATTTTATTATTATCTTGATGAACTGAAATTAGAAATCACTGACAGTAGTTATAAAATATAGTAAATGTTTTTTAAATTATTAACATTATACATTTTGTAACTTTTTCTTAACATATTCATGTATTTTACTTAATAAAGAAATTTATTTAACGACTCAAGTGCTTTTTATTTAAGTTTTAGTAAATGGTGCTATTATGCTTTATGGCAAGAATATATGTAGTTGTATATTATAATTAAAAATTATTTTTGCAAATAATCTTACTTAATATGTATTGTTAAAGTATTATTTTAGATATGTATTAGTAAAAATTAAGTTTTAAAATGTGTAACTAAAGCAGTTACTACAATGTATTATAGTGTTTCCATTTTGCACGTCAATTGTCATAAATTGTATAGTAAATAAGCTTCAATTATTTTTAACAGTATTTTACTAAGTTGTTTTATGCATCTTTTTATAAATTGTTGTAAAGTTAATAAAATTAATCGTAAGCAATTTATTAAATGTTGGCAGCATTTAAGATAATTTACAATTACTTGTTTTAACACAGTTAACAATTTGATACAATTGGACCAGAAATAATTTAATTTAACCAGTCCCAAGCCTTGATAAAAAGGAGAATTTGATCGCAAGTTTAGCAACCTGGCGTTTGTAAAAAAAATATACTGCTACGGAAACAATTAAGAAAACGCCATTCCGGCAAACAACGGCAAAGAAATAATCGCACATATTTGGATGACAGAGTTAGATAGATGACAGGGTTGAGTAAAAATAACTCAATTTTCAATTTGCAGAATGTTCAATGCCAACAAGACTTTGTCTTTTTTGAAGCAGAAAATAAATAAATTTTAACCATATTGAATAAAACTTAACAATATTTTTCTATTTGTTTTATGCACCTTTTTCATAAATTGTTGTAAAAGTTGACAATATTAATCGTAAGCGATTCTTTGAATGTTTGCATTTAAGATAATTTACAATCACTTGTTTATAACGTAATAAAAATTATTTTGAAATTTATACGTTGACCATAATAATAAACATAGAAACATTTTATTACAAAATTGTAACACATTAATACAGTTTTTATTAATAGAGTTTTCAGCGTATATATATATATATATATATATATAATTAGTAATATTTAAGTATTTAAAATTAAATTATTAACATATAAAAACATATGTAACAAAATATAAAATTATTTGTATATAAAGTGTAAATAATAAAAATAGTTATTACTAACACAATTTTATTGTGTAGATGAGTCACGTAAGTAGAGTTAAAATTTAATTAATTCGATATTTGAAGAAATAAAAATAAATAATTAATGTTAACTTTTATAATTAACACAAATTTTAAAAAATTATTTACAAAATAAAATTTAATAAACTAAATTATAAATAATATATATTAATAAAATAACATTGACATAAATTTTATTGCAACAAAAAAATATATAATAATTATCAATAATTAAAATTATTAAATTTTTTACAAACATGATTTTATTTTACAGAAACAGTTAGTAAGTATTATTAAAATTAAAAACTATTTAAAAATAAATATAAATATAAAAGGTTAACAATAATTTATATTAATAAATTGTGTTTTTATATATTGTTAAAAGTTATTTGTGTTTATTTGTAAAATATTTATTAACATGTTCAATAAATAAATTGTTAAATTATATAAATGTATATATATAGTAAAATTAAAGCTAACTAATATTTGTTTAAAACCAGGTTATTATTTTGTAATGTTTATATATATAATAATTGTTTAATGTAACAAACTTAAACGTGTTCTGTACAGTTTAACAATACTTCACAGCAATGTTAAATACAATCCGACATCTGCAGCTTTACATTAATAAATTATACAAATGTATCTAAAATATATATTATAAAAATTTACAGTAATGGTAGACTGCAGGCAGTAGTATTATATCCACTTTATGTTGACTTTCTTGTTATATTTGTGTAATTTTATATACAATTATTTACGGTTGGCTTGTACAAATAGATGTACTGTAATACTTTATATTATTTTACTTTAGTTATTTATTTTAGACTTATTTAACTCTTAATAAAACATATTTAAGGTAATAATGTAGCAACAAAATATTTTTTTATTATAGTATACAACAACATCTGTTCTTGCAATAAAGCTTAATACCAACATTTGCCAAAATCTAAATAAAAAATATATATTATTAAAAAATAATTTTATTAAATAAAATACACAATTATGTAAAACAAACATTACAAACATTGTAATGTCAACAATTTAAGAAAAATTTATAACTTCTGTCAGCCAGTTCCAATTTCAGTCTATAAAAGTACCAATAAAATTTTTCTTTACTAGTAATACGTTATTTTACAACTTGTTAACCTATCTTTAAAAAAACAAATATAAAATTAATAACACTTAAATCCGGAATGTTGAGGAATACATGTGCGTAGGTCCGTTTTTACTTAACAAGTTTATTGCAGTCTAAATAGATAAAACATTTAATGAATTGTACGTTATACTGAAAAACACATTAACAATTTGCAAACGTATACGGAGCATTATTTTAAACATTTTTTAAATTCTTTGAGACATTTTGTTAAAATTATGACTACAATAATTTTAAAGAAAAATTTATTAATTATTTACTGTGAAAGATTTTGTTTGTATAAATCCATTTTTGTAACTCCAGACACTTTTTAGCACATTAAGTATGTATTTAACACAAATAAGCAACTTATTTTGCAAAAACAGTGTAACCTTTGGCAAAAATCACACTATATTTAATTTTGAAAAGTTGAAGGCAACATGTGTAAATATTAGCTAACGCGTTTTTAATTCAATCTTTTTTTAAAATACTTTCAAATAAATTTTATACTTTTTAGTAAACTTTATTACTTTGAATCTTTGTATATAACAAAATAGAACATGAATTAATCCGGATGTTAATTTTTTGGCTATTTTATAGATTTTTTAAAAACCTAATATTAAGAATTTTCTAATTTTTTTTTGTTTATTTTGTTTAATTTTATTATTCAATTTTTTTATTATTTTAAAATAATAAAATTAACATAAATTTTGCTTATAAATCTGTTAATTCTACTTATACATAATTTAAAAAAATTTTAATTCTAATAATTTTTCACTTACTTGACACTTTTATTTTACAAAATTTTTAGAATTTTATTAACATAATGCCGTTTTTGTGTAAAATTTAATCTAATTTTATTTTATTGGCTGATTAAAATTTAACATAATCTTATATAATTTGATAAAATAACCTTGACAAAATTACCCCAAAAAATTTTTAACTAAATACATTAAACTTATTCCTGAAATTAAGTATTTTTATTATACCAATTTGTTAATAAAACTAATAATTTTTAAAAATATTTGTATTAAATAATTATTAATTTGTTTTTATTTGACTATTTAAATGTTTGGTACAAAATGTTTTGGTTATATAATGCACATATTTTTAGATAAAATAATAATTTTTAATAAAATAATTTAATAAACATATTAAAAATTAAACTAATTAAATTTTTTATTTTAAAATAATTTAAATTTGAATATTGCAGGTGGTCATTAATTTTGTTATAGTAAATTAAAAAAACTTTTATTTTACAAAGCAAATTTTATAAAATGTTTTTAAAATTTTTAAATAATGTATTTTAAAGGCAGAAAAAAAAATTTTATATAAACTTTAAACAGGTTAGTTTTCTATTGCAAATATTGTAGTGAGATATGTATATGCAACACCGTTTTTTTAACATACAATATATATACATATATATGAAGCAAGCTAACAGTAATATTTATAAAATCAAAAAGTAGTACACTATTTTTTTATTTTTATTAAAAATTTCTAAAATGTTAAACAATTAATTTTACAGTGATTAAACACTGTAAACACTTTCTACTTTTTGGTTTAAAGCAAATACATTAGAATAGGTTTTAGCAAAAATTTTAATTATTTTGAGGTTAATTTAAGAAATTTGATCATTTAAATAATGTTTTTGTGCCAAAGTGGTATAGTGTTACTGCGTTCAACTTGAATCGGGTTCAAATCCTACTACCAGCATTAAAAGTGGGTCAACGTTTGTCTTTACTAAAATGTCCATTGTTAAAATTGGTCTTTTGTAAAACATTTAAAGTAGTAAATATAAATAAATAAATATAAACCAGAAATTTTTGTTGTTACCTAATGTTTTTAATTTAATAATAAAATTATTAAATTATATTTTAAATTAATTTTACATTAACTATTTCATACTGTTTTATTAATTGTTTTTTATATTTAATTAAGCAAAAAAAATTTATTGTTTGAAAAAGAGTTATTAGAATAATCGCTAGGTCAAAAGGGAACTCACGTTAGGCTTTCTTAAAATTGCAACTGCGCCAAAGATGTTTTTTGTAAAACAGTAAAAATAGTAAAAACAAATAAATATAATATCAAGAAACTATTAGTAAACTCATTAAATATTTAAAAAACCTGAAATCACGTAATTACTTTTTTTAATTTTTATTTTGCAAATAATTATAAAATTTAACTCTTTTGATGTAAGTATTTATTATTAATATAATGGTGTAAAATTGTTTTGTATATTTTTTTGTATTCTATAATACTGAATGTAGTAAATTCAAACTAATTATTATTATTATTATTATTATTATTATACTAATAATAATAATAATGATAATATTAATAATAATACCAATAAATTTTTTTTGGTATTTTTGTTTTTAAAATATATTTAACAATTTTAAAATAATACAATTATTTTATATTTTATAAAACTTGTTTTGTGAGTAACAGTTTTTTTAAATTTTATTATACCGAATTTAAAAATAAATTACATAACAAATTTGAAAACCGTAAAGAAAGAACATGTAAAAATGCTTAATATTGAATTCTCAAAAAATGTATAAAATGTAGTTCTACAAAATAATTTAAATTAAGTTAGTCTAGAAAAAAGTATTAAATTTTTCAAGTATAATTTTAAAAGTAGATAAAATTGAAAATGTGTGTGCTGTTATTTAAAAATTTTAGAATCAACATTTCAAAATCAAATTTAATGTCGATTTTTTTAAATTACATTTTATACAAATTAAGTTGCTTACATGTCTTCTCTACATTATTAATGTACTAAAATGTCTGCAGTTACAAAAATGGATTTGTACTAACAATGATTTAAACAGTTTGTTACAATTTTTTAAATTATTATTAACATAATTTTAGAAAAATATATCAAAGAATTTAAAATATACTCAAAATAATCCTTTGGTGTACATTCGTAAATTGGTAATGTGTTTTTCAGTATAACTTACAATTTACTATATTTGTGACTAATTTATATTGTAACAACCTTGTTAATAAAAAACAGATCTTTGAACTTGTTGTAAAATAACGAATTGCTTATGGAAACTATTGTTTATGTTTTGAAGAATTTTATTGATACCTCAATAGACTGAGATTAAAATCCGCTAGAAGTGCTTATAAAAGACAGTAAATGTTACTTAAATTTGTGACAAAATAAAGTTTGTAATTATTTCTTAAAATTACTTTTGCGAAAAATGTTACTTAAAGTGTGCTGATTATATATTATTTAAAGTATATTTTAGTAAGAGTTAAATATGTTTAAAATAAGTAACTAGAACACAATGTTACAACGTAACATATTGAGTCCATTTTGTTAATGCCATTAATAACTATTTGTTTTATTATTCTTATTAATGTTATATAAAAACTTTGTTGTTTTAATATTTAAGATTTATATAAATATCCTTTGTAACTAAAACATTAAAGTATAATATTTAAATATTATTAACAATTTTTAATAATTACATTTTAATACAAATTATTTTTATAGCTTTAACACGTGAGTATCATTATTTCTTTCATTAGAAATAAATTATAAATGCCTTTTATTCAAAAATTTTGTGTTTACATTATTATGAAAAATAATATATGTTGTTAAATAAATTATCTAGTATCATAACTATATATTTTAAAATTGTAAATATTTAAAGTTTATTTACACAAAAATTATAAAATTATTATTTTAATTTTTAAATAAATTATTTTAGTAAGCCAATGTAATAAAGATTAAAACGTGTTACATTTTAAAAATGATAAATTATATATATACAGGGTCTAAAACGGCACTTGTTAAAAAAAACTCTTATTTTTTTGTTTTAATTTAAGAAATATATTTTTTAACAAAGTAATTTTGCTTAAATAATATGGACTGCCAATACTTAAAGTTAATAGTTTTTTAACTTTTTTATAATTATAAATATTTAAGTTTTCAAAATTTTGGATAAGTAGCATAAAAAAGGTAAATTGTAATACTTACATATTAAGTTAATAACATAGAAAAATTTGCTGAACAATAATTAAAAAAAATTTTTTTTACATAATTTTTTACAAATATTGAATCTGTACGATACGCTTGCGTGACGTTTCAGATTAAAAGTAGCCGCTTTTATTGTTGCTAATTGTTACGTGCTTGCGTTTGTTTTTGTTTTTACTTTTGCATTTTTGGGT
>JAKXYG010001259.1:0-21687 GCA_025895645.1 Cardicola forsteri | reverse complement strand
GTTATTGTTATTTTTATTGTATATATTTTTTGTTGTTTTAATGTAACGAATATTCTAGAAGCTTCCTGTAGCTTCAGTTTTGTTTTGTGTACGTGACTTATTGTGAACAACAATAAACACTTCAATTTTGTTCGTCTTCTTTCTATCCAGTTAAGGTGGACGGATCAAACCTTTGAACTATAAGTTGTTTTGATTTAATTCGTTGCGCATAGTCAATTCTTTATCCGTATAGTCAATCGTCTAAATTGGTGGGAACGACGTGACGGTTACCCGGTCAATTTTTTAGTAATAAAGAGTCAGCAGCTGACAATCCAGAATCATACGCTGTCCGCTTATCTACATAAGTTACGACCTGTCAACACTCGAGTACAAAAAAGAAAAAATTACCTTTCGCAAGCCCTACAGAGCTGCACGCATGTTTTTGTGCGTATCGATGGCATCAAAAAACCTTTGGAACCTGCATATGAGGGACTATTTAAAGTGGTATTCAGAAAAAATAAGATCTTCACAATTAAAAAAAAATAAACAAGAAAACGCTAGTGTTGATCGACTGAAAGTTGCACATATGGATAAAACAATACCAGGTGAAGATACAAATGTAATAACGGAGAAGGAACAAACGTATGAGCGCAAGATTCCAGAAGTTTTAACTAAACTTAAATCAATTCTCAGGCAAGACAAGACAACATCGACTTCGAGTAGCATTTTTATAAAAAAATATTAATTTTTAAATTAAATTTAACATTATATCAATATTTAAAAAAACCAACGCAACAATCTAAGACTAGATTACAAGGTAAAATTGGATTATGAATTAGAATATATATATATATATATATATATATATATATATATATAATATATATTTAAAAATATATATTGAAAAATTAATGTAAAAAATAAATACATACTACATTTTTTAATATAAATTATTTTTCAAAATTAAACTTTTTGTGACGAACTAACAACAACGTTCAGTGCTTTGTTGTAGAAACATAAATTTAGAGTATTAAAATATATATTTAAATAATAATTTCAAGCATATGAACTAACAATTAATTATTTATTATCAATATGCTTAAAATCCATTTTGTAATTCTGTTTTTATAGAAATAACTTTTAAAATATTCTTTTTTTATTTTTAATTAAATATTTCTAAGTGTATTCACTTAGAAGTAGAGCAACTATTAATTAATCTTAATAATTTTAATACGTAACGAAAAAACAATAGGACAAACAAATTAATTTAAAATTAATTCTCGTATAAATTATGGCAAAAATTGTTGATATTGCTGTATTTTTTTATTAATGTTAAATACATGAATTATATTTTTATTTAATTTTGTAAATTATTATAAAATAACACAAATCAACCAACTAATTTTTAAGGTGTGGTAATCTACGTTTTAGGTTTTACAAATTTACTGTAACAACAAATTAGCAACTTTAATCAGTGTAAAAAAAAAAACTTTCAAATCATTGACTGTTATATTAAACAAGAAACTACTCTATTTCTTCAAATATTTATCTAGTTTAATTTAAACAAGGATAGACGCAGTTACCTTCAATAATTTATATTAGATGCATTAGATCAATTACAAAACTTGCAATCGTCACTTTGGAACGAAGGAATTAATGGTTATTTAAAGTAATTGTTATTTTTATTATAAAATTATATTTTAAACTTTAAAAGAATAAATTTTTATATTTGCCATTATTACTTTTTATTATTGACAGGGTAACTACGAATTCATATTTGTTTTACAAATATCAAAAAATTATTTAAGTAAAATTTATTTAGACAATTTAAAGTTGTAGTAGATTAATTCAAAATTATTCAAAAAGTATAACCAATAAGGTAATTATTATTTATATAAATATTGGGTAATATTATTGGTTAGTCGTTTACACAGTGTATCATATTTATTAATTAATTTATTATTAAACCTTTTATTCTAGAAAATAATGCATGAGCAATAATGTTCTTTTATGTAAGTACATTTTATCCTAAAGTATTCATTTAATCTTACAGGTTTTTTTATTAATCTTAGGTTCTTCTGATTAGCATGTAGATAAAATCTGCGTTAATTAGTACAATTTTACAGTATTATAAATTTTTTATAGTGAAACAATTTTAGACTCCATGTAGACAAAATCGCTATCAAAAATACATTTTTTCTAATTGCTTTTAATTTTATGCAATTAACAAAAACATTCTATGCCAAATATTTTTCACTATGTTCCCGTAATGTTGACATTAGGAAAGGCTTGGCGTTAAAAAATATTAAGTGATTGCTTTATAAATTTTGCAGTAGTACAATAATGTAGAAATATTAATAAATTTTATTGGAAACTGCCCTTTATTTAAATTTTTATTTAATGACAAGGGCTTACCTTTTGGAATTATAGAAATCCTGAGGATTTTGGTGATGCTTATAAAGTCTCGATTTCTAATAATAATAATAATATTCCTAACTGTGTGTCCTTCACTTGGTGATCCTGGACTAGGTACCAACAGGTATTTAGACTAATAACAGCTGGAACCGAGTGCACAGCGTTATAACTGGGCTTTTGCTAGACTTCCGTCCAGTAAATAGGTGCTAACACGCACCCAAAATAATTAAACGGAATGCCAAGGTAACTATTTACTATATGTAACCAGTTAGGCATGTAAATCCGTAAACCCGGTATCAACCTTGTAAAAGATTGTCTTAAAAATTTCTGTAAATACTGGCGTTGTCGCAAAATAGCGGTCTTCTAGCCAAGAATGTTTATTTATTTCTCCAAGTTCAATTGGCATTAGACAACCTTTTCGTATAGGAATTCAAAAATTTATTGAAAATTGGAATTAATGAGGAGGTGACCATGCCACCAACTTAGATATTTGAAAGAACTAAAAAATTGGATAACAGGTTTACCAACATTAATAATCGCTTTTAATTCTGCATAATATTTTCCTATTTGTAACTTTTGATATGTAATCAAACAACATTATGTTAGGTCGTTATATTTACATCATTTGTGACGTATTACAAAGTAGACATTACAATTAAAGTTTAAACCAATTAATTTACCATAGTTCTATTTGATATAGTACGCCGAATTATTTACTTACTCTGTCGTTATAGAAATCAAAAGACTAATCATTCCCATATTAAAACACGGTACTGTAAATAATAAATTTTGTAAAAACTTTAAATTTAGCTGTTAAAAATTAACTAAAAAATGCAAAAAATGATATTTGTTTTATATTTGATGTTTTTTATTAATTTTGTTTTAATATTGTAGAACTTTTTTTTAATTTACGGTATTTGACTTCTGTTTTATTACAGTGCATTAATTACTACTGTATTTTTATTCGCATGCAAAAAATTCCTAAAAATTAGATAGCTTTTTCTAGAATTACAATATTGGAAAATAAGCATATTGTATGTAGAATGTTTGGTAATTTATTTAGAGCTTAGTTTATCTTGTATTATTAATAATAATAGTAATAATAAAAATAATAAAAAAGTGTTAAAAAAAAAGGAAACAAAAAGTATTCTATAGTTTTAAATAATTCCATTTGTAAAATAGACCAAACATTAGTTTAAGCATCACCTTTAACAAAACTTTATTTTAACCCATTTTTTACAAAAATGTTAATAGTAAATTATTAAAAGTGGTGCAATAAAAAGAATTATGTGTACTTTCAACACAATACAATTTGTTCACGAGTTGACAAATATCACTAGATGTATCCATAAGCACAACTTCCAGCTACAGGTATTTCGATCTGTCCAATAATCGCACTGTTTCTTTTTTTGCGTTCAAACCGTTGCTACACTTGTATCTCATATTATTTAATTGCCTTTGTGCATTTTCCTTACTTATTAGACCATATTTTATATTGAATAATATGCAAACAAGCACCATTAAAATTGCATTGCCGATAAGATGATTAACAAATCGTTTTGCAATAAGTGGAAATGACAAAATGGCATATTCTTGCACTTTTGGTCTCCAGCTGTATGATGAATATAGAATGAATGCAATCTGTACCAAAGTAAAGATACGTTTAATATTTATTATATAGTTCAAGTTATTTACCATATGCATTCATATTTGTTAATGTTAACTATTTTAATATGTCAAAACTTTTTCAAACATTTGAATTGTACTTTTAAGAAATTAAATAGTTTTAATGCAGGTTGTAAATTATATATCTTTAATTATTCACCTTAAATTTACTAAAAGAGTTCACTTTTATAATATATATATAATTAAATGCAAAAATTAGAGTATAATAATGACAATAATAATAATAATGTTAGTGTTAAGAGATAGATGAAATATATATATATATATATATATATATATATATATATATATATATTATCTTATTGCTAATTTACTTCAGATAACCACGTTCCTTGCATTAATAACATCCAACAGCGTAAAAGACCAAATACAAGTTTATCAGGAGCGACCAGTTCACACAACAAGAATACGATGCACAGTATAATGACTCCAACTAGTAGCATGTGGACGTACACGTCTACCGGACGATCGACCATGCAAATGAAAAAGGAACAACATTAATTCAGCTATTAATGCCGCAATAAACATTACGTACTCCATTTGTCTAAAAAGATTAATAAAATATTTTTTTTTAAAGTCGATATTATTATTATAAAATTAATAACTTATTTTTATTATTTGTTCTATTTGACAATATATATCTTGGGTGTTCTGTTACATTTTGTTTATTATTTTGACATGTCACCTTTATTATGGCTGCCTTTTTCACATTAAATATTTTATCATTTTTAACATCTTGCACCTTGATATTGTCATTTTATATACAAAAATTTTAATTTGTATTAGAAATATGATTTAGTAAATTGAATGCTCTGGTAACTTATTTTAAATTTAGACTGATGTTAAAGCACTTAAACTTCAGTTTGGGAATAGTTTTTTTGCACGTAAAAATATAACGACTATCTTTCGATTATGACAAATTATTTTTATTATTATTATTATTATTATTATTATTATTATTATTTAGCATATCTAAAACACAAAATATGCATACAAGAAAAAGCAAACAAGCAAAAATTTGATGCACTGAGTTTTCTTTGTCATTCCAAATGAAAATCAATTTTCCTGCAGCTGCGGTAATAATTATATAGATTGAACCATTTGTTACAGCGCATGATTACATTCCTAATTGGATTGATAAATAGTTCAATTTAAATTAACCTTGTGTATATCGTCCATATGAATGTCATTTATTCCATTCAATGCACAAAGTTAATTTTAATAATTGTATTTAATGTGTGAATAGAAGTAGCTTTTAAAATATGCTCTTTACAATGACTGAACATTTAAAAATAAATATTCCTAATTAAATATAAATCAACTATTAAGTACTTGACACTACAGTAGGCAACATATTTCATTCAATTTAATTTTTTTTTATATTTTTGTTTATAAAATAAATTAATGTATATTTTTAAAATAACGATTTTTTTACACATTATAAATATATTATTGATGCGCTACATTTTTTAATAAATATATAACCTTGATATATACGCCGGTAATCCAATTCCCAAACTTTAACTTTTTCTAGTTAAAATTTATTAAATATAAAAATATGTAATTTATTTACGAAAATAATTATTAAAAAAAAAATTTTAATTTTATATTCCTTTTTATTTAAAAATAATTATTTTCTAAAATAAAATAACTGCTTATACATATATTTACAAAATTGCACTGTATTTTTAAATAGTCAATAAATAATTTATTTTAAAAAATATTTTAATATAAAGAATTATAAAACAAATTTTTTTCCAAAAAATTATTAAATTATTTTTAATAATTTAAGCACAAGGTCGTTTTTATTTTCCGTTTCAAAATTTGGAATTTTGATAAAAAGGCTTCTTAGTTCCGCTCACTTAATAATTATGGTTAAAACAGCTCAACGTCGTTATTTGTCTACCCATGATTATGAGTTAGTTCAAAGTTTTTATAAAAAGGGCACAAAAGTTAAAACAATTGCCGAATGCATGAAAATAGATGTTTCAACTGTGTATAACATTTTGAACAAGAAAACAAGCCCCAGATCACCCACAGTTGGTAGAACACGTTCAACAAGCAAACAAGATGATCAGTTTATAACCATGCAGCTTAAAAACACAGAACAATGAACGTTAAACAAATAAAAAATCAATACTTAGAAGAATTTTCATATTCAATTGTAAGAAGGAGGATGAAATCTGAAGGCTTCATTCTTAAAGCGGCTGTTAAGACACCTCCACTTAGTCGTGCCCAAAGTTACAACGAGTGGAGTTTGCTAAAAAGTACAAACATTATCCATCATCATTTTGGAGATCAATATACTTCACAGATGAGTGTGCACTATCCTACGAACCATGGACTGAACACTCAAAGGTTATTTATAGTCCAAATTTTCCACTCAACCACACTTGTACTGCTATAAAAGTTGCACATCCTTCATGTGTCAATGGATATTTTGCAATTAAGTACAATCAGTCTCCAAAATGGATGCGTACTAGTGGCAATTTAAACAGCGCTGAATTTGTACAAATATTCAAACAATTGTTTCATAGTGAGCTGTCCAGAAATGCTACAGGACACTTAACAATCATCCAAGACAATGCTCCTGTGCATACTTCAAAAGTGGTAATGTGTATTTTAACATAACTTACAATTTACTATACTTTTTCTTTATTTAGACCACAAAAGCTTTGAAAAGCAAAAAAGTTTACTTTTATTCAACTTCCTCCATACAGTCCAGACCTCAATGTAGTTGAAAACCTTTTTAGTATTTTAAAACGTGAGGTTAACCGCATGGAAACTGACGTATCATTGAAAGCGAAAATTAACCATGTTGTAAAAAATTGCATTTCGAAGGATTATATTGGTACGTTGATAGATTCCTACCCCAAGCGGCTGGCAGAGGTTGAACAAAAGCGTGGATATCACTTAAATTATTGACATTATTAAGTTTGTTACCTTTATTTTGTATATTTATGTATTTTAGTAGATAAAACTATTTTTTAAAACCAATTATCTGTGTTTGTTTTTAAGTTTTCATAATGGTGGTATTGAGCTTTATTGCTAAAACAAATGTTATTGTGTATTATATTAAGAATTTTTTTGCAAATAATATTAAATGTATATATATTAGTAAAGTGTTATCTAAGGTACTTATTAACAAGCGTTAGATATGTCTAAGATAAGTAACAAGTGCTACATATATTTCAATATCATAGTAGGTCAACAATGGATTCACTTTTGTCACTATCTGTATTTTTAATTCATAATATTTACGTTTGCAAAAAAAAAACAAATAAACGGACATCACAAACTGATTGAGATTAATAATCTTTGCACTATTTGTTGTAATGGTTATATTATCCTAATTCACTTTAGACTATTTAATAGATATTGAAAGTGTTTTTATAGTACATATTTTATTATGCAATAATAATTTATAGTGTAATCCTAAAAATAACCAATTTTCAACTGTGTAACGTGCAAAATTGTTACCTACCACAAACGTCACATTTATACAATCGCCTCCAAACATTTTTGACATTAAGGTGGATTAAATGTTATTCAATTGTCAGATACAATAATGTCAACAAATTTAGAAATAAAATTAGTCAACAAAATATGATAATTATTTAGCGGCACAAAACATGGGTTTAATATCAACCACCAAAACTGAATGCTTGTATAAACATGTTAATTGCAAAACATTTAAAGCAGTAACAATCACAAAGTTTTTAATAGTTAAAGCAGACAAACTGGATAATTACTCCACATATATACATGAAGTCTCTAAATTAATAATTTACTTGTTTTATATTCGTCTAAATGATCGAAAATAGGACTTGTTGCTTTTGCATGAGATTATAGTAATTTTGTTGATAAACTACTAATCAACCATTTAAACAGTGTTTTAGAAAAATCTACATGCACTTGATTTAATTAAGATTATATTATATTTGTTACAATAAAAATGTTTTAACACATTATTATTATTATTATTATTATTATTATAGCTATTAATAATATTAATAATATTATTAACAATAATAATGATAGATAATTTAATTACTCAAATTGAGGCTTCTTGTAAAAAATATACAGCTCAACAAGTCCACTAAGTCCGAAAAAGACGTACATTAATATATGCTGCAAACTTGCAACTATGAGAAATTTTAAAGTAAAATTAAATCCTGTCAATATTTCATAGATAATTCCAATAAGAATTGAAACAGATTTAAAGATTGAGTTATATGGTATTTTTATATCTGGAATAACTATTTTGTTTATACATTTGCCTTCATTTGGATGAGATGCATTAAGCTTTGAATATAAATGTTTATAATACAGTCTTATGTGTTGTATGAGGTAATATATGCCATATGTAAATAAAAACATTGACGGTAATAAATGACCAAGAAATCTTTCCATCAACATAATTACAAATTTATTAATGCGACAACAATATTTCTAAAATGTTTACATTAAAATATGGAATGGTTAGTAAAATTAAATCAATTTTATTGGTTTAATTTTTTATCCAGTGTTCTTGAATTGAAATATAACTTGTTTTATTGGTTAATGCTTATTTGCTTTTGTGTTTCATTGGTACATTATAAACATTTGTTTGTGTCGCATTATTATATAAAGTTATGTTTTAGGAAAGCAACATTTAATTGACTAAATATTGAATGCATATGGTAAATAACTTGAACTAAATAATAATCATTAAACGTGTTTTTACTTTGGTACAGATTGCACTCATTTTATATTTACCATATAGCTGGAGACCAAAAGTGCAAGAATATGCCATTCTGTCATTTCTACTTATTACAAAACGATTTGTTAATCATCTTATTGGCAATACAATTTTGATGATGCTTGTTTGCATATTATTCAATACAAAATATGGTCTAATAAGTAGGAAAAATGCACAAAGTTAATTGAATGATATTAGGCACAATTGTAGCAATGATTTAATTGCAAATAAACAGACAGTGCCCTTACTAGATAGTTCAAATGACATGTGAATAAATATTATGCTAACGAATGTATCTAGTGCTATTTGTCAACTCGTGAACAAATAGTATTGTGTTGAAAGTACACATAATTCTATTTATTGCACCACTTTTAATTATTCAATATTAACATTTTGTAAACAATGAGTTAAAATATATTCGCGTTAAAAGTAGTACTTGAAATGATGCGTTCTATTTTACAAACGGAATTCTTTACAATAAATAATATAATAAATCTTGATTCGTTTTTGACGCTTGGATATTTGAAAAAACATTTGTTTTAACAAATACGTTTGAAAAGTAATCACATTCGGTACAATTTAGACTATTTTGTATTTGTAAATGACTAGAAGTGACTTGTATCTCCTATTAGGTCCAATGATTTACTTAAACATTTTAAAATTTAGTTTAAATATCGACTTTATTAAATTTAAATAATTTAATTGGATTTTGGATTTTTATGTTTAATAAGGTTTAAACACGGTGTCATTTTGTCTGCACGTTAAATAATGATTATTCAATAACTCCACTAATTGCTAATAAAAAAACATTTAACTTTTGAGTATATGATATTTTTGACCTAAATAAAAATACTATAATAATATTAGTATTATATATTATATTATACAAAACCCTTTTGTTTTAAAAATAAGCATGGGGCAATAAGACAACAATTACAGCAAAAAAAACAACAACAATAAAGTTTTATTGCCATTGAAAATTATGCAAATCGAAAACTGAGCTTTTTTTGGTTTACACTCAACGTTGTGATTTGTGTAACTTTATTATCTAAATACGTGCAATTAATATTTTGCCGTTGTTTGTCGTAATGGCGTCCTCTAGACTGTTTCTGTAGTAGTATAAATATTTTACAAAGGCCAAGTTCCTAGCTTTGCGCTCAAACCCTCCTCCTTTATTCAGGCTCGAGACTGGCTAAATGGAATCATTTCTAATCCAAACTAGGTAGATTTGATATTAGTATAAAATGTAAATTTTTATAAAATATTTTTCTTATGCAAAATTAATTAATATTGGGTTTGGAATATTAATAATTGCTCAAATTATCAATATGTTAAAATAAACTTGAATCTGTTTATATTCACATTTGTACACAAAATAATTTATAATACAAAATAATGTACTTTAAGATTATAGTTGTAAAATAAGGTTACTTTGAATTAAAAAAATATTTTACCTGTTCTCTATTATTAAGTCAATACGTAGTAATACAGACAACCAAATAGAAATTGTAACTATGTGTTGTTTTGTGCAGAAAATAATTGTGTGCACATAGGTTACACCAGATCAGAAGCAACAAATGATTCATATTTGCTGCTTTGTTATTAGTTCACGTGATAATGGAAATAAATTGCTAGTATGAGATAAAACTGAAATTATTGATTTACACATTTCAGTTGGTAGTATAATCATCTTCTTGCTGACAAACACTTGCCAAATCAATAACCCACTAATGCCATTGTGCATTTGGTACCTGCTATGTTATTCCAGGTGTTTAGGTGCATCTATTGCAAGAAGTGCAATGTGCAGAAAACAGATAAGAATAGCACCACTATTGAAACTACAGATTTCATCAGCATTGCTCAAATTCTCAAAATTAATTGCATATTTAAAAAAAAATTAATGCATTTTTATAAACAAAAGATTTTAAAAAGGTTTATTGGATAAGTTCAATTTGTATGCAATCAAATAAACCGAAAATAATTTTATACGGTTTTTAACAATTATTTTTTATTAATTCCATATCTGTACACAGCACTTTAAACCTTTGCTTTCATTAATATTACATGATCATCAGATGTAAAACATTAATAAATTCTATCGGCCAGTACATCAACTCCTTCCATCTATTGTACTCCTTTAACTTGCTTATGTATTTGTTTCATTAATATTAATTTTATAACCTAGCTTTAATCTCTGTTTCCTGGATTTGTAAAGTAACCCAAACAGATATACTTGGAAATATGACCAAGTTTGTACGTACATTTCTACATATTTCTGCATTTTATTATATTGCTAAGACTTAACAAAATCCCTACAATATCTATAAAATAAATATTAAGTGTTTCTCGTCATTACAGTATTGCAAACATTTTAAAAATAATCAAGTTTGATAACAAAACACATTACCAGATTTTGAACATAATTTCTTTTTGTCTAATGTATGGAATTATTAAAAAGCAATGGAAAAAGTTACTTTGACCTTTTGTAATATAGTTTTGGAATAGGAACTAAAAATGGCAGTGGGCTTTTTGAAAACAATATACCGACGAGCAACAGTCGTGTAGTTTGATGCTTTTCAATAGCTGAGTACAGATAGTGACAAAAGTGAATCCATTGTTGACCTACTATGATATTGAAATATATGTAGCACTTGTTACTTATCTTAGACATATCTAACGCTTGTTAATAAGTACCTTAGATAACACTTTACTAATATATATACATTTAATATTATTTGCAAAAAAATTCTTAATATAATACACAATAACATTTGTTTTAGCAATAAAGCTCAATACCACCATTATGAAAACTTAAAAACAAACACAGATAATTGGTTTTAAAAAATAGTTTTATCTACTAAAATACATAAATATACAAAATAAAGGTAACAAACTTAATAATGTCAATAATTTAAGTGATATCCACGCTTTTGTTCAACTTCTGCAAGCCGCTTGGGGTAGGAATCTATCAACGTACCAATATAATCCTTCGAAATGCAATTTTTTACAACATGGTTAATTTTCGCTTCCAATGATACGTCAGTTTCCATGCGGTTAACCTCACGTTTTAAAATACTAAAAGGTTTTCAATTACATTGAGGTCTGGACTGTATGGAGGAAGTTGAATAAAAGCAAGCTTTTTGCTTTTCAAAGCTTTTGTGGTCTAAATAAAGAAAACGTATAGTAAATTGTAAGTTATGTTAAAATACACATTACCACTTTTGAAGTATGCACAGGAGCATTGTCTTGGATGATTGTTAAGTGTCCTGTAGCATTTCTGGACAGCTCACTATGAAACAATTGTTTGAATATTTGTACAAATTCAGCGCTGTTTAAATTGCCACTAGTACGCATCCATTTTGGAGACTGATTGTACTTAATTGCAAAATATCCATTGACACATGAAGGATGTGCAACTTTTATAGCAGTACAAGTGTGGTTGAGTGGAAAATTTGGACTATAAATAACCTTTGAGTGTTCAGTCCATGGTTCGTAGGATAGTGCACACTCATCTGTGAAGTATATTGATCTCCAAAATGACGATGGATGATGTTTGTACTTTTTAGCAAACTCCACTCGTTGTAACTTTGGGCACGACTAAGTGGAGGTTTCTTAACAGCCGCTTTAAGAATGAAGCCTTCAGATTTCATCCTCCTTCTTACAATTGAATATGAAAATTCTTCTAAGTATTGATTTTTTATTTGTTTAACGTTCATTGTTCTGTGTTTTTAAGCTGCATGGTTATAAACTGATCATCTTGTTTGCTTGTTGAACGTGTTCTACCAACTGTGGGTGATCTGGGGCTTGTTTTATTGTTCAAAATATTGTACACAGTTGAAACATCTATTTTCATGCATTCGGCAATTGTTTTAACTTTTGTGCCCTTTTTGTAAAAACTTTGAACTAATTCATAATCATGCGTAGACAAATAACGACGCTGAGCTGTTTTAACCATAATTATTAAGTGAGCGGAAATAAGAAACCTTTTTATCAAAATTCCAAATTTTGAAACGGAAAATAAAAAACGACCTTGTGCTTAAATTATTAAAAATAATTTAATAATTTTTTGGAAAAAAAATTGTTTTTAAAATTCTTTGTATTAAAATATTTTTAAAATAAATTATTTATTGACTATTTAAAAATACAGTGCAATTTTGTAAATATATGTATGAGCAGTTATTTTATTTTAGAAGTAATTATTTTTTTAAATAAAAGGAATATAAAATTAAAATTTTTTTTAATAATTATTTTCGTAAATAAATTACATATTTTTATATTTAATAAATGTTAACTAGAAAAAGTTAAAGTTTGGGAATTGGATTACCGGCGTATATATCAAGGTTATATATTTATTAAAAAATGTAGCGCATCAATAATATATTTATAATGTGTAAAAAAAATTCGTTATTTTAAAAATATACATTAATTTATTTTATAAACAAAAATATTAAAAAAAAAAAATTGAATGAAATATGTTGCCTACTGTAGATTACAAAATAACAATTTAAACGCTTGTTTATTAACGTTGAAACATGTATTAAATATATGCTGATACATTACAAATTACGTAATTATAGTAGACTGACACTTGGATACTAAAATCCTAATATTTATATTATTATTTATATAATATCCATAATTAACTATTAATAGTTGCAACTACTTACATAATTAAAAATATAAATAATGTCACCATTATTTTGGTTTGTAAAATTAAATTTATTTTGAAGTTATATTTTATTGTATTCGAAGTAAGTTTCATATTATTTTAGTTTTAGAAATGTACCGGACTTAGTTAGCGGTAGAGCTCTCAAATAAAAGTTGCGTGTGCATGGGTTTAATCTCCACTGCTGGCACTAAATGTGGGATCACGTTTCGCTTCGCTATTATATCCACTTGTTGAAAAAAAGTTTGTAGCAGTCATGTACAACTTATTTAACGATTTTTGCAAAAATTTCTAAAATTATTAAATCTAAATTCATATGTTATATCCGATTGTTATTTTCGTAAGTATAAATATTGAAAGTTACAAATGATGCAAATTAAGAAAAATTTTCTATTTAATTAGCATCTGTTGAAAATTTTGACGATTTATATGAACGATGCATCGATTATTGCTTGAATAACATGGTATGTTTGTTGTGTAAATTAACTGATTGTGAAAACCTTGTGTTTGTCCATGTTGACCTTATTCATTAAATTGCGTATTTTTAATTGTACCCATTTTTATTCAGACAAATGATTTTAAAAATTATTTATATGGAATTATTATTAAATTGCTTTCATTTGATCAATCAAATGTTTGGTGCAAAATTATTTGTTTTTATGTGGCATTATTGGAAAAAATAATATTTATTTTGAAAGAACTAATAATTTAAAAGTAATAAATTTTGTATTGCAAAATAGTTTTCGTTTAAATATTGCCAGCAATCATTGTTTTTATTATAGAAAATTTTAAAATAAAGTTTTTATAAAACAGGTTAAATAAAATGTAAATTTTTAAAATGCTGAATAATGTATTCCAAAAACAGAAATATGGGTTTTGTCTTTACTACCGGCACTAAATGTGAGATTACGTTTTGCTTCGCTATTAAGTTCACATGCTGAAAGACGTTTTTAAAAATGATTTACAGCAGGAATAGTGAATATGTATAATATAAAAAGAATAGCAAATACTCTCTATTTAAATGTTTTTTTAAATGTTTAATTAACTTAATAATAATTATACAATCTACAGACAAACTGGCTTTGTTCTAAGACACTGTCAATACTATAAATAGATATGTTAAAATCCAAAACACAATTAAACTATTTAAAGTTATTAAAGCAATTTTTTAAATATTTAATTAAATTATTAAACATAAATAGGTTTGTTTGCAAAAACGAAATAGTTTAACTTGTGCCGAATGCAATTACATTTTAATTCAAATATATTTCCGATCAATAATTATTACATTCTTTGTTTTAAATAATTCCATTTGTAAAATAGATCATACATTATTTTAAGCATTACCTTTAACAATATTTTATTTTAACCCATTGTTTATAAAATATTAATAGTAAATCATTAAAAGTGGTGCAATAAACGGAATTGTGTATACTTTTAACACAATACAATTTGTTCACGAGTTGACAAATATCACTAGATGTATCCATAAGCACAAGTGCCAGTTACATGTATTTCGATCTATCCAATAATTGCACTGTTTGTTCATTTGCGTTCAAATTATTGCTACAATTGTGCCTGATATTATTCGATTGACTTTGTGCATTTTTCTCACTTATTAGACCATATTTTGTATTGAATAATATACAAACAAGTACCATCAAAATTGCATTGCCGATAAGATGATTAACAAATCGTTTTGCAATAAGTGGAAATGACAGAATGACATATTCTTGCAATTTTGGTCTCCAGCTATATGGGAAATATATAATGAATGCAATCTGTACCAAAGTAAAATCACGTTTAATATTTATTATTTAGTTCAAGGTATTTACCATATGCATTCAATATTTGTTAGAAGTAAATATACATAAAATATATTAAGTAAAATATAGTAATAAAAATAATAATTTAAATAAATATTTAATCAATTTGTTTTAAATGAAATCTATGGAGGCTGTTCATTCATTTGGCATTGTAAAATGTTGATTTGGATAAAAATAATAACTTTGTTGAAATTCGTAGTTAAATGATCTGTTTAATAAATAAATTTTAAATCTAAATATTGACAATTATAAATAATTAATAGTTGACTGTTACATTAATTAATTAATTTTCATTTTTACAACTTAAAATTTTATAACTTTGTACACAATAAGTTTTTATAATATACAAAAATAATCCAATTTAAAAATACAAAATAATGTAGTTTGAAAACAAAAATGTTGCAAATGTCTTACTTTCACGTTTTATAACTGACGCTGTTATCACTATTAATACCATAGCTTATAGTAAGAATGAGAATATTAATAATAATAATTATTATTATTAAAAAAATATTTCTTAAGTTAAAACAAAATAATTGAAAAATAAGAGTTTATTGGCAAGAACCATTTTAGATCTTGCATATATATATATATGTATATTGTTATGAGATGTAATTCGTTTCATAGTTTACAAATTAACATTTTCATTTACGATTGTTTTTGTCATAAATTAACAACATTACAATTTAATAGCTACTTATAATAATAATAATAATAACAAAACATTCTGCATATATAATTTTCAATATTATTTCAGCTTTTAGCAAACCTTATTATTAAAATCAAATTTTAATTTTTTGCTGTGATTTTTAAAAATACAGTTTTCTTGTTCTTTTACCATTGTTCATTTTATAAAAAACAGTCTGCTAACCTTGTGTTTTCATCCAACTCCTTTTGTAAACGGACTTGGAACTACTATTATTATTATTGTTTTATTTATATTTTTTATCTCACAACAAAAAAGTCTGCTATAAATATAATTTTGCTAATTATTTCTATAAAACGTTTTATATCTAGTAACACATATTTTGTTAATTCAAATAAACATTTAACAGATATTTAAACCACTCTGTTGTATTTCTATTATATTCCATTTTCTAATTAATAATAAAGTAGAAGTCACACTATTTCGTGCTTCCTTTCGGCTTTAACTCAACCCTGTCATCTGTGTAACTTTGTCATCCAGATAGGTGCAATTACTTTTTTGCCGTTGTTTACCGTAATGGCGTCCTCTAGATTGTTTCTGCAGCAGTATCAATTTTTTACAGACACCAGATTGCTAATTTTGTGTGCTCACACCCTCCTCCTTTATCCAGGCTTGGGACTAACTAGATTGAATCATTTCTGATCCAAACTAGGCGGAGTTGATAAAAAATAATATTTTTAATTATTGTTGATTTGTGACATTGCAATCTATGTGTAGCTAAGTTGATTTACTTTAATTTCGTTTCCACAATGTTCACAACTCAACACATACATAGAAATGTATTTGATTGGTACCGCGAGCACTAATTGTTGGTCAGCTCTGTTGCATGTTCACTTGCTAAAAATGTACCCACACTAAACATTTACATAAAACTAAGCAATAATGATAATAATATTAATAATATTACTTCTATTGCTATCATTAATATTTGTGTGTTGTAAGTTTATGATTAATTGTAAAACTGTGGCTATCTGCTGATTGTAGTTTTAGTAAAATTTAAAGCTTAATGTAATAATAATAATAATAATAGCAGTACGAATAATAACATGATATAAACAAAATAAGAATAAATGAACAACTTCTAAAATTAACTAAATACCCACATTTTTGATTCGGTTAATTAGTAAGGAAACCACAATTCAGTTAAGCCGGTTATAAAAAAATACCAATATATGGTAATTTGATGTATCATGCTGGCATTGTTCCATTCAAAAGATATCCACTTGACATTGCACAGCATACCAATGACACATAATGTACATTTTAATTTTAAAATTAAAAAATTTTGAATGTTTGGCAAAATAATTATGTTCGAATATAATGGTTCATTTTTTCCAATTTTAAAAGTAAATGCTTGTAGTAAAAGCGAATGTGATTTATTGAATAGTACAATCCATAGAAAAACAATATTAGGCCAGGATATGTGTAAGCCAAAAACGAAGTCATTACTTTTGGTCGAAATTAGAAAAATAGTGTACATGTGCATACGATTTTGTACTACATGCAAAATAATTTTTTGTGTTATTGAAATCTGAACCAAGTTTGGTATGTATAGTTTGCACTAATAGTGAATGGATATTGATTTGTACACATTAAAAAGAACAAAGTGTATTATGTTACACTATACAATACTATGCATGTGTTATTTTCCAAACTGATACAAAAAAACGTAACTTTAATTATAAAATATCCGATATTATATAGTAAGTAAAATACAATTATATTTCTATATATATTTTAACTGAAAAAAAATTAAAGTTAAACATTAACTGACTCATAATCTAAGATTGAGAAAAATTATCAACATAAAGTATAACGTTCAATGTATTTACAAATACAAAACGTACCTAATTTTTAAAATTATCATATCGTGTTTATTTACGATTTACTAGAAAAATTTAGTGATTAATATGATAGCCTGTGTTTGTAATAACTTGAATTAGGTGTTTTGCTATGCTCTTAGACAAAAAGTTAATATACTGTTATGTGATCCAAAATTTAACAAAATTATTAATTTGGACAATTATTTAAAAAAAATTGTAATATTATTATACATGATTAGTTTACCATTTTATTTATATTTCGAAAACCCTTTTGCTTTAAAAAATAAGCATAGGGCAATAAGATAACAATTTGCCGTAATGGCGTTTTTTTATTTTTCCGTAGCAGTATGAATTTTTTACAGAGGCCAGGTTGCTAACCTTGCGCTCGAATCCTCCTCTTTTATCCAGGCTTGGGACTGGCTAGATTGAATCATTTCTGATCCAATCTAGGTGGAGTTAAAAGCAAGTTTACTATGCAAAAAATAATAAATATTATTAATATGAAAACTATTAAATGGCAATTTTTACAAATATAATTATTATTATTTAAGACTATATAATGTTT
The DNA here is from genome assembly GCA_025895645.1 of Cardicola forsteri. NCBI lineage: Eukaryota > Metazoa > Platyhelminthes > Trematoda > Strigeidida > Aporocotylidae > Cardicola > Cardicola forsteri. The sequence continues at coordinate 3,280 of JAKXYG010001259.1, read as the reverse complement.
AATTGAAGATTGTTATGTAAAAAATAACAATAAATACAATTCAAATTAATTTTGTAACATAATACAATTATTGTTGTTATTTATTTGTGTTTACTACTTTAAACGTTTAATGGGAAACATTTTTGAGCAGTGGACATTTTAGGGTAGCCGAACGTGTGTCGCATTTTAATGCCCGTGGTATAATTCAAATCCATGCCCACTCAGATCCAAATCGAACAATTTACGGTTAGACCACCCCGACACCATTATATTTTAGCTTAAAAAATATTGTTATATTTTACCCCAAAACTACCACTGCTTAAATTGATTAATATAATTTCCTAAGTAAGGGTTATTTAATACTTTTTTAAACCAATATAATATTTGACGCATATATATTATTTTTTAACTGTAAAATTTTAGCTTTGTACAGAATCTTTTATAGACTGTAACTTATTTTCCTATGCAATATATTAATCCTTTAAGTTAATGCTTTATTAGCTACAATTACATATAATTAACATTACAATATTTTGTTTCATTATTATAAAATATAAATGTCTTGCTTTTTACGCAACAAAATGTTAACACAATTTTTGTGATTAAAAAGTTAAAACATATAATTTTTTCTGCTCTTAGCTAGCAAATAACTAGATTTGGGTTAATTATATTCTAAAATTAAAAATAAAATATTTTAATTTTTTAAGTGACACGATAAATTTGTTTAACAAAGTATGGAAGATGTTATTAAAAATATCACTGATATTATATATATAGAAACCTTTTAAAATAACAAAGATATTTAAAAAAATATATACTTAAAAATAAATGTAAAAATATTAATATATACAACATATTTAATATAAGTTTATTTTTTTTAATTAAACTTTTTGTGACGAACTAACAATAATATTTAGTGTTCTGTTGTAGAAACATAAATTGAGCGTATTAAAATATATATTTATATAATAATTTTAAGTGTACAAACTAACAATTAATTATTTATTATCAATATGCATAAAATCCATTTTGTAATTCTGTTATTACAGAAATAACTTTTAAAATATTTTTTTTTCATTTTTAATTAAATATTTCTAAATGTATTCACTTAGAAGTAGAGCAACTATTAACTAATTTTAATAATTTTAATACGTAACGAAAAAAAGAATAGAACAAACAAATTAATTTAGAATTAATTCTCGTATGAATTATGGCGAGAATTGTTGAAATGGCTATATTTTTTATTAATGTTAGATACATGAATTATATTTTCATTTGTTTTTGTAAATTATTATAAAATTACACAAATCAACCAACTAATTTTAAAGTATTGTAATCCAAGTTTTAGGATTACAAATTTACTGTAACAACAAATTAGCAACTTTAATCAGTGTAAAAATATAAAACTTTCAAATCATTAACCGTTATATTAAACAAAAAACTACTCTATTTCTTCAAATATTTATCTAGTTTAATTTGAACGAGGATAGACGCAGTTATCTTCAATAATTTATGTTAGATGCATTAGATCAATTACAAAACTTGCAGTCATCACTTTGAAACAAAGGAATTAAAGCTTATTTAAAGTAATTGTTACTTTTATTATAAAATTATATTTTAAACTTAAAAAGAATAAATTTTTATGTTTGACATTATTACTTTTTATTATTGACAGGGTAACTACGAATTCATATTTGTTTTACAAATATCAAAATATTATTTAAGTAAAATTTAGTTAGACAATTTAAAGTTGTAGTAGATTAATTTTAAATTATTCAAAAAGTATTTCCAATAAGATAATTATTATCTATATGAATATTGGGTAATACTATCGGTTGGTGGTCTACATAAAGTGTATCACACTTATTAATTAATTTATTATTAAACCTTTTATTTGAGAAAATAATACATAAGCAATAATGGTTTTTTATGTAAGTACATGTTATCCTAAAGTATTCATTTAACCTTACGGATTGCTTTTATTAAATTTAGGTCTTTTTGATTAACACAGATAAAACCTGCGTTAATTAGTACAATGATACAGTATTATACATTTTTATAGTAAAACAATTTCAGACTCCAAGTAGACAAAAACGTTATCAAAAATACATTTTTTTTAAATGCACTTAATTTTATGCAATTAACAAAAACATTCTATGCCAAATATTTTTCACTATGTTCCCGAAATGTTGACATTAAAAAAAGCTTGGCATTAAAAATGTTAAGTGATTCCTTTACAAGTTTTGCAGTAGTACAATGGTGTAGAAATATTAATAAATTTTATTGAAAACTGCCGTTTATTTAAATTTTTATTTAATGTCAAGAACTTACCTATTGGAATTATAGTAATCCTGAACTTTTGTCTAGTAAATAGGTGCTAACATGCACCCAAAATGACTAAACGGTATCCCAAGGTAACTATTTACTATATGTAGCCAATTAGACTTGTAAATCCGTAAATCCAGTTTCAACCTTCAAGAAGATTATCTTGTCAATTTCTGGCGTCGTCGCAAGATAGCAGTCTTTTAGCCAAGAATGTTCATTTATTTCTCCAAGTTCAATTTGCATTAGACAACCTTTTCGTATATGAATTCAAAAACCTATTGAAACTTGGAATTAATAAAGAGGTGGCCATGCCACCAACTTATGATATGTCAGATATGCGAAAGAACTAAAAAATTGAATAACAGGTTTACCAACATTAATAATCGCTTTTAATTCTGCATAATATTTTCCTATTTGTAACTTTTGATATGTAATCAAACAACATTATGTTAGGTCGTTATATTTACATCATTTGTGACGTATTACAAAGTAGACATTACAATTAAAGTTTAAACCAATTAATTTACCATAGTTCTATTTGATATAGTACGCCGAATTATTTACTTACTCTGTCGTTATAGAAATCAAAAGACTAATCATTCCCATATTAAAACACGGTACTGTAAATAATAAATTTTGTAAAAACTTTAAATTTAGCTGTTAAAAATTAACTAAAAAATGCAAAAAATGATATTTGTTTTATATTTGATGTTTTTTATTAATTTTGTTTTAATATTGTAGAACTTTTTTTTAATTTACGGTATTTGACTTCTGTTTTATTACAGTGCATTAATTACTACTGTATTTTTATTCGCATGCAAAAAATTCCTAAAAATTAGATAGCTTTTTCTAGAATTACAATATTGGAAAATAAGCATATTGTATGTAGAATGTTTGGTAATTTATTTAGAGCTTAGTTTATCTTGTATTATTAATAATAATAGTAATAATAAAAATAATAAAAAAGTGTTAAAAA
>JAKXYG010000566.1:65000-101779 GCA_025895645.1 Cardicola forsteri | reverse complement strand
TTTTACGTAGATTGCCCACTCATCCAGCCAGAATAGCTATGGAAGCCCATGCATTACCCGGATGGAAAAGAAGGCCAGGCGGTCAACGGAAAATTTGGACGGACATTGTAGCACGTGAACTCAGTCCTTTGATTTATGCTAAGCCCCTTCGTTCAAATGAATTACTTAATTGGGCATCCATTTGTTTACCCTATGCAGCCAACAGAGATCATTGGAGGGGTTTAACTCGGGGGATGTAATTAACTCGACAGGAATCCAGTGAAGGCCCAGCTATACGACTGTGTACTTGGTCTCCGTTGTTATTAGTTTAGATGCCTGTTGGCACTTAGTCCACGTGTAGGAGGAACAGTCAGGGATACTATCATTACTGGAAATTGAGGCTTTCTAAGCATTACTCAAATCCTCAGGATCTCGCCTTTGTATGTATACATATATGTATCACATAAATGTAAGTTCAATGAAATTAAGTGTTTGAAATATTATTTAAGCTTTGTGACCGCTATTTGGCTACGGGAGGCGCCTTCGATACAAAACCAGACGGTTCTGTTAATTTTGTGCCGTTTCAAAAATGCCATCTAAAATTTGGATTCTTACAAGATCAGATATTGTGAAGCTTGACAAATTTGAAGCAAGATTTCTTATATACATTTGGCACAAAACCCATTTCACATTAAGGGATTGGGTGAGAAATATCAGTATTTGCCGAATAGGACACGTTCTTCATAGAAATCCTGATGCAATCTCACGTATCGTAACCGAGTATTGTCTAAAGGCCGATGAGAAGAAAAGGAAAAGTTGCTAGAAATGTACTTGGAGGGATGCTGTTTGGGACAATTTTTACACTATCTTGATCGGGACTTTGTCTTGGAAACAATGGCTAAGTCGATAGACTGGCATATCCCTACACGCCTCCGAAAACCGTGAACAATGGAAAGGAATTGTTCGAGATGCTTTGCAAACTTGGAATTAATGAAGAGGCTGCTCTGCTACTAACTTTTGTTGTCATTGTGTGCATAAGTTCCTTTGTATGTGTATGCATATATGTATTACATAAGTTTAATAGGATTAAGTGTTTTAAACAAGATTTAATTTTTCTGATTACCATTTGGATCAGGGGCACAGCTTTGATAAAAAATTAGACAGTTTTGTTAATTATTGTAGATGGTGGTGCTGTTACAAGAATGCCATCTATCAGCCAAAAAATTGTTATATTTTTCTATGTCTGTTGAGCATACGAGATTTTCTTCGCAGTAGAAGGCGATTGTTTGGGTTGTTCAATGGGGAAACAATTCGGAAGTGATCTGTCACTACTTATTGTATAATTTCTTGAATGTACTTTACATAAGTATTAAGTAATATATGGTTTATTTAAATATTTTAGCATCCGATGTGTAAACATTAAAGTAATTTCATTTTGTAGATATTTCCGACATGTTTTTGCTTTGGGAGAGCATTATAATTCCTGCGTGCCCATTGAATGAAAAAATGCATTTGTTTTTGGTTAAATTCAATTTTGGATATTTTTCTACCTACAAATGTTTAGAGAAATTTGAACCATATTTTGTTAATTTTAAAAGGATTTATGATACAATTTATTTTCAACTATTTACTGTTTGTTGGTACATTTGGTGACAGAAAAGTGTATCGTTTTCAATAAATAATTGAATATGTCCTAGTTATTTTGTATTTCCAATAATTTGAAGAATATATATATAATTATTTAATCACATGAATTTTTTAATAGTTGTTTTTAGGGGTTTGACAATTTTTTATACAAATAAAACATTGCTTTGTAAAAAATGTTTTTTTGTAAAAATATAAATAAGATATAAGATGTTAATGATCTTGAGGATTTGAGTAATGCTTATAAAGTCTCTATTTTCAAGGATGGTAATATTCCTGATTTCCTCTCCCATGTGGCGCATCCTGGACTAAATGCTCATAGGTCTATAGACAGCAGGGACCGTGTGTACGGCAGTATAACTGGGCTTTCACTGTTCAGTGAGTGATATCATACACCATAGATACTTAAAAGGTATCTCAAATTGACTACCATATATAGCCGGTTACGCTTATGGATGCGTTAACTGGCGTCATTTTTAATGAAGATCACTTTGTCAATTCCTGTAAACACTAGCGTTGTTACAAGAAAGCGATATTTTAACCAAGAAATTTCGTTTACTTCTCCAAGTTTAATTCACATCCGACAATTTTTTCATATAGGAATTCAAGAAGTTAGTTAAATTTGGAATTAATGAAGAGGTGGCTTTGTCGCCAACTTATGTAAGTATAATATAAGATAATGTAAAATTTTATAATTTTGATTCAAAACATTGAGTATATATGTATATAGCGTTGTTTAAAGTTTGGGCATAAGTTAAATGTTCAAAAGTAATTTAATGTGTAAGGGTAGTATTTTCCAGTTTTATGTGTAAAATGAAAACTGACTTTTATAAACAATAGAAATATTATCAAGATAGAAGTAAATTTCTGTCCTGGGATACGGTGTTATAATAATTGACAATTGTTTTCTTAAAAAGCTGAAAATATTTTGTGATACTGTAACTTTTAATGTTAGCGAATGTAAGTTAATAAACGCTAATCTTAATCGAATTGTTTTTTATTATTTATTAAGTTAATAACAAGTTCCAGTTTAGATTTTTAGCTACTGCATGTTTTATAACAAACATTTTTTCTGCCAGTACTATTACTACTTATTATTATTTAAGTAGTAGAATTTTGAAAGAATTTTACAACTTTAAAGAAAATATTAAAATATGATATCCAACTGCTAGTTTCTTTGATTTTATTTTTTAAAGTTACGTTTGACATTGTTATAAAATTTCAAAAATGTTTTGTAACAAGTTACAGGTTGGTATAAAAAATTTTGAGCAAAAGCTCTTGGATTGTAAAAGAATGAGAATGGGAATCTGCATTTATTAGGCCTATTTACAAATCGGGATGCAAATTTAAAGCTAAAAGCTTCGGGCCGATTAGTATCCTATCTTCTCCGAGTAAAATAATGGAAAGGCTTATTAGGTTTCATCCTTAATCATATTAATTCTAATATTATTAACCCTGTTCAACATGGGTTTTTTTCCCGTAAGTTCTGTCTTACTAATTTAATAACTTATACCGATATCATTTCTTTAATTTTTGAACTTAGTACTTCAGTTGATGCTATTTATTTTGACTTTGCTAAAGCCTTTGACAAGGTCCCCCATGATCTGCTTCTAATCAAACTTAGGTCCTTTGGCATCTCTGGGTCCATTCTTTCCTGGATTTTGGATTTTTTATCTAATCGCTCCTTTAAGGTTAGATTGGGGGCTGATCTCTCCTTTCCCTGCAATATTACCTTTGGGGCTCCCCAAGGTTCGGTTTTAGGGCCTTTTTTGTTCATCCTTTTCATTAATGATTTACCCTTCGTTGTTAATTCTAATATTCTTTTATACACCGATAATGTTAAGATCTGGAGTTCTAATCCAGAAATATTAGGTAATTATATGTTTGACATTAATAAGTGGGCGCTTAAAAACTTTCTTTCGTTGAATCATTCAAAGTGTAAGTGCATAATTTTTGGAAAGCCTTTAGGGAATGTCTTTAAATTATTTCCCGATAATGCTATTCCAATAGATACTGTGAAGTCAATTAAAGATTTAGGAGTTGTAATCGACTCATCTCTTCACTTTACAGGCCATTACACCAAGGTTACTCAAATTTGTTACAGCTTGATTAAATTCTTTAATAGGAATTTAGGTGGTATATCTTCTAAGTGCGTTCATTTAATCTATATGCTTTACATAAGGCCCTACCTAGAATATTGTGCTCAGATGACTGCACCCGTCTTTACATCCAACATTATAAAGTTTAAAGGACTGTTTCCAAACTGTCTAGATCATTCGGAAATATACCTTATTAACAAAGACTGCATTCCCTTAAGTTGTTCCCATTAGTAGATAGAAGGCTCCGTGGTGACCTCATCTTGGTCATCAATCTATCTCTTTAGGAATCCTCAGTCCCTTCTTTACTTAGCTCAATACTCACTTATAGGGCACAATATAAAACTAAGAAAACCCAGGGCTTCTACTAGGGTAAGGTTGCATTATTTTTCTTATAAAATTATTAACCATTGAAACAAGCTTCCCGCTGAGGTTGTAAATGCTCAATCTACTCAGTCCTTTAAGCGTTTATATGACAAATATGCTCTAACTAACTTCCAATAACCCACTTGTTTTTTTATCCTTTTAGTTTATTATTACTTTATTTTATTTTTTTTAATTATTTTGTTTTTCTTAAATTGATAGTGCTGATATCGTTCAATCCAAGAATCAAAAAAGTTCGACTTCTACTCAACTCGTAAAACAACCTGTAACCTGTAATCTTAGAAAAAACAATTTGGACTTATTTAAGATAATGGAGTTAGACCTTAGAAGAAGAGATGTGATTTGAATACAGTACTATTATTACAAAAAATAACGCAAAAATTTATAAGAGTATCAAAACTAAATTAATTTGTTATGTCCGATTACTTTTTTGTAAAAAATAAATATTGAGAATTAAAAATAATGTTAAGTACTTAATTTTTCCTTTATATATGCTTAAAAATATTTATTTAAAAAAGCTGAATCAGTCAAAATAGCATATTTTAAAAGCTACTTCTATATAAATATAAATAATAGGTTGAAGTTACATTATTTTCATAATAATTAACTTATTATTATTTTGTGTGCTTAATTTCAATAAAAATAAACAATAACTAATCCTTAAAATGGATATTAAATGCATGTTCAAATCTGCCCTGATTGTGTTGTTATAATAATTGTGAAAATAAACACTTAATTATTTTAATAATAAAAATAATTTTTAAAAGATTTTAAATAAAAATTTTAAAACAAATTAAATAATTTATTATTTATGTCTAACCTTGAGATTCCGCAAGGTGAGGTGCGCGTTACGCTACACATTCATTAAAGCGTTATTTATCATTTTCTCCTTTTTTTAAAGATTATTGCATCGTAATACGTAACTTGTTTTATTATTATTATTGTATATTTATGATTTTTGCTTATTTTCTATAATTGTTAACTTTCACTATCTACCTTAATTTTGTCTTAATTTTAATTTTTTTTCTGTGACTTATCCCCCTTTACCTCACCATCTATTTTATAACATTTAAACAGAAGATTAAAGGAGTTCAATTTGTGAAACTGATATCATCGATAATTCGAACCGAGGATCAAAAGGAGTTTTACTCCTACTCAACTCATGTATAAACCTGTAACAATAGTGATAAAAATGTTTTCATCTTACCGAAAATGAATATCGTGCTATCAAAAAATTAAAAAATACAGGATTTTCACTAAAAAAATTAACAAATTTGTACAGAGTTAACCTTTCAACAATTTATCGGATTATTAATGGTTAAAAAGTGCGCAATTATGATAATGTTGAAAGGAAACTTGTAACAACTACCACGGATGATCAAAAAATTGTTTTGGAATTAAAAATATACAATAAACTTATTTTAAAAACTAAAAAACAAATAATTTAAACGATTTTACTTATTCCACGATTAGAAACAGGGCAACAAAATTTAGTTTAACACTACAATTACCAAAAGTTAAGCCATTTATTATTAAAAAACAAAAAGATAATAGATTAGCCTTTTGTCAAGTATGAAGTGAACGACACTTTTGCTATTGGCGTCCCGTATACTTCGCTGATAAAACAATAATTCGGAACAAACTATTTGGCTTTAAAAACAAAATGTTATGCAGGCCGAGTTTTCAAAAACATTTACTCCCGGTTATTAAGAAAAAAGTTTATTCTTGACAAATAGTATGTTGGTTTGGTATTAAAAATAATCAACCTATCAAATAAAAAATTATATCTGTATTTTTATTAACAGTTAACGTCATATATCATATTAACCATTTTACTCTATTTTCGATTTTGCACCAGTTGTTATACAATTTTTTATTACTTACATTATATATGTATATAGAATTATATTTTTTTAATTACTATATAATATTGTATATTTTATAATTTAAGTGAAGCTTTTTTTGTACCCTGTGTAGTTGGTAAAAATGCTTTAGTTAAATAATAACTTTTTTGCGTTAATTGTTGTGACACTTATTTTAGTTTATAAACTCCTTAACACTAATCACTTCAATCTCTTTGCCCTCTCCAACGACTCTCGACAAGAACATCCGTTTAAGATTTCCAAACCTAGGGTCTATTCTCGTTTGAGTTTTTGTTATTTTTTGTATATGGTTCTTTCTGCATGGAACAGTTTATCTGTCCATATCGTCTCGGCCTCGTCCCGAATTTCCTTCAAATTCTTCTACGATTCGTACTACCTTTATAATTTTATTTAATTATTTCTGCTTTTTTTATTACTTTTTGTTTTTATATTGCTTTGATATTTGATACCTGATACTCAGAACCGAGTACCAAAATGAGTTTCTCTCCTATTTAACTTGTGTACAAACCTGAAACTTGTATTTGAGACGAGGTCTAATGTAGAGCATATAAAGGAAACGGACGTAGCTAGAATAAATCCTCTCAGAATTCTTTTAAAAACTTAACTAAGCAATAAAAAATTTGTCAACGGTTTTAGTGTAATGTACAGAATACTAAAGTGATATGACAAAAATGGCCCAAGGTCTCTTATTAAAAAATACCTGCGTAACGTAGTTTATTTTTTAATATTTTAAAAATACAAAAATAAAATATTTTTTTACATTTTTTAAAATTAATAATAAATTTCTATTTATACTAATATATTTTTTAAAATATTACGTATTGCTAATAAGTAATTGCATTTTTTTAATGCACCACAGGTACTCTTGATTATCTATCCACTTTCAAAGTGCGCTTAATTCATTTTAATTTTTCTTGGTTTTCTATTTTCAAAGGATATTACCAACGGTAATAATTGATTATTTTATATATCATTTGCTTTTATTGACAAATATTAAATTTTAGTGTTAAAGGGAATTTATTTTTTAATGTTTTTATCTATTATTAACAGGTTTCATGTTGTTATGATGTTATTTGTTTACGTAAATATTTTATTTGGTACTTTTGTTGATGCCGAATGTTGGAGGTTAGATTTAGGTAGGGGTGGAAGGGAAGAAATAAGATAAGTAGAAAGTATATGGAAATTGGGATGTAAAATGTTAAAATATTAAATATTGGCCAAACCATTATATCGGCATATCTCCGTAAATCGTCAACACTTTCGGAGAATTATTTGAGTTGCTATGCGAACTTTGAATTAATGAAGAAGTGTCCATATATTATAAAATCTTGCATTAGAAGACGTCTCTAGATATTGTCAAAAAGTGTGTGAGATGACGTAGCGTGATGCATGCTTCATCTTCCGTGTAGTTATATGGTTGTAGAACTTGGACTCTAACTAACTGCTAAAATTATACGGATTTTATCAATTTCTATATTTCAACTCGGATCTCCAGTCGACGAAATTCATAACTGGCAAGCTGAGGTGCGCATCACGCTATACGTCACTTGAGACGTTACCTTATATTTTCTATTGTTTTATCTTGTGATACGAAATTTGTTTTATTGCCACTTGTATGTTTAGCATTTTTGCTCATTCTCTATTATTTTTAATTGTTTCTACTACATCCCTCGGTTTTTCGTCTTAATTTCTTGATTTTTTGCCTCATTCCTCCATTTCATATTTCCCCCGATAACATGAGATATTTTAGAAACAAGAATCAAAAGGAGTTTCTCTTGCTCAACTGGTGTACATCACGAAATGTTTTTGTTATGTACCTCTAACGATCTCGAAAAGGTTTCTAATTATGTATTCTAATTTAACTTGCACATTGGTTTAAAGGGATACTGGTAGGGATCGGATTAATGTTTATAAAGTTTCAATTTCCAATGATGGTGATGTTCCTGACTGCTCTTCATCCAGGTGCATTCTGGACTAGGTGTCTATATGTATTTAGACTAACAACAGGGATCGAGTACACAGCAGTGTAACTGGGCGTCCACTTTGGAAGAAGATTGCAAGCATATACCTAGGGTATTTTAAAGGAATCTTGTGCTATACATATACCATAGAGACTAAGGGAGATAACCCAGATAAAGGAATATTAATGACCCTGAGGTTTTGAGTAATGCTTATAAAGGCTCAGTTTCTAATGATGGTGATATACCTGACTGCTCGTCCTCCACGTGGTGTATCCTGGACTAGGTGCTGAAAGGCATCTAGACTAATAACAGAAGGGATCGAATGCACAGCGGTATAACTAGGCTACCGCTTTGGCGGGAGAGTGAACAAACACCCAATGTATCTTAAGGTATACGTATACCATATGTAACTTTTGGACTAAGGGAGATAACCCTGACAAAAACCGGACGGTTTCGTCAATCTTTGCGAACAGTGGCGATGACACAAAGATGCCGTCTACCAGCCAAGAAACTTCGTTATTCTTGTACGTTTGTTACGCTTATCAAGCTATCGATGTTGATCGTTTTATATGCCGTATAAATATGCAAAAAGTAATGAAGAGGTGATCACGTTACCAACCAACATGAACCTTGATAGAAAATTAAGTGACCTTATCAATCGTTGCAAACAGCATATTAAACAATCACTCCCATAGCCTGACAAGTGTAACAACAACAACAAAAGTTGGTGGCAAAGCCACCTCTTTATTAGTTCCAAGTTTTCAAAGCATCACGAATAATTCCCCTCCATTGTTCACAGTTTTCGGAGGCGAGCACAGATATGTCAGTCCAGCGACTTTGTCATTGTTTCCAAGATATAGCCCCGGCCAAAATAAGGTGAAGATCGTCCCGAACAGCGTCCATCCAAGTACGTTTCTGACCACCTTTCCTTTTCTTCCAATCGGCATTTGGACAAGCCAAAGTTACTGAACGTGAGATTGCATCAGGATTTTTACGAAGAACGTAACCAAACCAGCGCAATCTACGTTGTCGCGACACCAAGGAAGGAAGTTCATGGAATTGGAGGTCATTTCGAATTTGGTGGATACTGATTTTTTTGTCCAGTCTCTTGATATGGATGATGCAAAATGAGTATTGTGCCAAATATACCTGAGACATCTTGCCTCGAATTTGTTAAGCTTTGAGATCTGAGACCCTGTAAGAGTCCAGGTTTCAGCTGCGTATAGAAGCACTGTGAATATGGCCTGACAAGTGTAAGAAAGGTAAAAGTATAATAATGCATCTTGGCTGATAGACGACATTCTCCTGACGGCGCCAATGTTTGCAAACATTATTTAGTTGATATTTTTTATGAATGTCGTGTAATGTTTTTTAAAATGTAGAAGTATATATACCTTTTTAGGTAACATGTCAGATCAGTCAAAACCTTTTATCGAGTTATTTGTAAAAGCAGCACCCTCCGATCGCACTAAAAATGGTCCTTCTATGGTTAGTCAACAGTGGTTTATGACACTATACTGTCTTGTCGAAAAAGGCCTTATCGATTTGCGAGTCACCCCTGTTACATTTGATTCGGTTCCAGAAAATTATAAAAAATTAAATGCTGCTCGTCATCTTCCCGTTGCTTGGATCGAATCGGGCAATCTGGGTGGCGAAGATGCCAGTTGTTTGACAATTACTTCGGACGAATCGTTCGAAGCACTAATGGACAAACTTAAATGTCGAAATCTCAATCCAAGTTTGCCCGAAGTTGACGTGCGTAGGGCCAAAAAGGTTGGCGAAAATTTGTACATTGGCTTGATGCAATATGTCAAAAATGGTTCGGTCAAATTGCTGACAAACGTATTGACGAGTCTCGACGAATTTTTGCAATCTGCTTGTCCGTTCGTATTGGGAAGTGAAATATCTTGCGTTGATTGTGAATTGATGCCCAAGCTGCAACATATTCGTATTGTTGCTGGCGCTTACAAAAATTTTGAAATTCCTTCCAATTTGACGAATATTTGGAAATATATCCAAATGATGTACAGTCTCAAATCTTTTACGCTGTCGTGTCCGTCGACGCGCGATGTTCTTATTTATTACGAAGAACGAAATCCTTTCCTCGTCAGTGTTCATCCCAACCAAATGAAATCAGAAATATTGACAACCATTCCCGAATCGGTTTTGGGCACGCTCAATGCATGATGTGGGTGTTTTGTGAATTTATTCAAATTTTACGTTTTACCGTGACATTTGTTAATGATTTTAGATTTTTTATTCCAGGAAAATAAGAAAATTATTTATTGCTTTATTTATTTTTGAATATATATTTATAATGGGTGTGAATATTGTTAAATTTATAGCTTGTTCAACTGACACATGAACATTGAAACTTGTTACCGTGTTGTTTGAAAAGCACATTACAAAATTAATATAAATTTTTATAATTACTTACGATTTTTTTTGTATATTTCAAAACATTTGTGTATTGCCTTTTTATTCGGAAACACATGAACATTGAAACTTGTTACCGTGTTGTTTGAAAAGCACATTACAAAAATTAATATAAATTTTTATAATTAATTACGATTTTTTTTGTATATTTCAAAACATTTGTGTATTGCCTTTTTATTCGGAAACACTTACCGAGTTTTCTCTTTATTTAAGCTTGGGATTAGTCAGATCGGTTTATTTTTGAGTCAAACACGTATTGAGTATTGGTGTTTAATTGTCATACTGTTTCAAAAAATTCCTGTTTAGATTAGTTGGTGTCAAGATCCGTGATTTTTTGTTTTCTTTCTTGAGGGTTGTGCTTTGCTTATCCTTGGAGTTGTACTGGGTAGGAGTAAAGCTTTGTTTATAGTAGGCTGCTTGATTTTTTATCAGAGTTCTTTCCCTGAGTCCATCCACCAGGGTAGAAGTCCACTTGTACCGCTGTGCACTCGCTCTACATAGCGTAATATGCATCTAAACACCCAGGCTAATGCAGCAAGGACTGGGTGTACGGAGAAATAACTGAGTTTCTACTTTAGCCGATGGGTACAAGCATACACCCAGAGTCGTTAAAAAGTATATGGAGGTATACGTATAGCATATGTAGCCGTTGGATTAAATAAGACAACTCGGACGAAATCAAACGGCTTCGTCGATCATAGCAAACAGTAGCGCCGTTTACCAGCCAAGAAAGTTCGTTGTAATTCTATTTTTTAACGCTTGTAAAGCCATCGGAGGAAAATTGTTTAATCTATTAATTGTACATACATCGAATGTAAGTTGAACATGGCTAGAAAACCGCTTTTTTGCCACGCCTTAACGAGGCAATATTCGTCGGGGATTTGACGCATCTGCAAGCTCAGCCGACTACATATGGTAAATCGATATTTTGAGATGTCTTTAAGACATCTTTGGTTTATGCTAGCACCTATTTAATTCACTAAGTGAAAGCCTAGTTATACTGGTCTAGATATAAATAGGCACCCAGTCCAGGATGCATCACGTGGAGGAGGAACAGTCAGGTGTATCACTATTAATGGAATTTATAAGAATTTTGCTCCCATAATTGGTATAGAGTTATTGAATATATAATAGATAGTGATTGTTGAAGTGCATACCTTTATTTGCATATTGATTTATTCTTAAAGTGGTACCATAGATACGTTATTAGAATATGTTTACATTAGCATATTTATTATATAATTGCTTTGTGTATTAAACCGCAAAAACGTAGATTTGACAAATGGGAACAATATACGATTAAATTTTTGACTCCTGCGAATATAAATATAGAACATTTATTTGGATTTGAACTGAACACTGTCATGGACATTGCCATGCTAAGAGTTTTGTTTGATTTCTCATAAGACGCTTATTTTAATTAGATCTTTCTGAATGGTTCTTGGCCACGGTTTTCTGTAGTTTACCACAACCTTTGTTTGGCCATAATCAATTATTTATTCCAAAACCGTTCTTACTGGTCTTTCGGATGATTGTATTTACTGCTACTCTTATACTGGCCCATGTTTTTGTAATAATAATAGATTTGGTTGAAAACGGGCTATAAACATATTTAAATCATTGGATCATCCCAACTTACCTTAGTTGGAATTCGATAGAACCGACTACACTGCCAGTCGGTCCTGTTAACTTGTCTCTTTGGTGTTCAAAATAACCCAAACATACGTCTTTCAAAAGACCTCTGTATTAATCATTCATTTTGGTTGGTGACGTGGTCACCTCTTCATTATTTCCCATATTTATACGACATATAAACGATCGATTTCGATAGCTTGATAAGCGTAACAAATGTGGAAGAATAACAAAGTTTCTTGGCTGGTAGATGGCATCCTTGTGACGTCGCCACTGTTCGCAAAGATTGACGAGGCCGCCTGATTTTTTGTAATGGTTATTTCCCTTAGCCCAAGAGCTACATATAATATACGTATACCTTTAGATACTTTTTAACTATCCTGGGTGTATGTTTGCATCCACCCGCCGTAGCGGAAGCCCAGTTATACCGCTGTGCACTTGGACCCTGCTGTTATTAGTCTAAATGCCTAGGGGCATCTAGTTCAGGATGCACCACGTAGAAGATGAACGGTCAGGAATATCACCATTATTGGAAATTGAGACTTTATAAGCATTACTCAAATCCTCAGGATCATTAGCATCAGCAACCATACCACGTTGAAAACACCCGTTCTCGTCCTGTATTAATCAGTCAGTCACAAATGAGAGTGGATGCATGTGTTGGATTATATTGATTTCAATTTAGTCTTATATGTACATTTTCAACGTAAAGACAATGAGTCATTTTATCCAGTAAATGTACAACCATAGGCCGATAGACAAAACCACATTTGTACATATCTTTGCACACCCACGCAACAATCTTAGTGTAATTGAACTTTTTCTTGTCGAGTGCAAATTGACTAATTTTTAAAAATAATTGTTTAGACCAATTTAACTGTTGCATGTTTAACATTCTTCAATCAAGACCACTAGTTCAAGTATTTAAATGAACAAATGTTACAATTTGTGAGTTGGATTCATTTGACAGTTTAAATATTCCCTCTGCTTAGAGTTGATCAGAAATTGTTGTCATCATTATTATTGTTATTATTATTATTATTATTATTATTAGTAGTAGTAGTAGTAGTAGTAGTAGTAGTAGCATTATTATTACTATTATGATTATTATGATTATTATTATTACTATTATTATTATTATTATTATTATAATTATTATTATTACTATTACTATTACTATTACTATTATTATTATTATTATCATTATTATTACGGACGGAGGTTTATCTAACAGTGCTTCTGTACGCAGCTGAAACCTGGTTTTTTACAGGATCAGAGATCATGAAGCTTAGCAAATTTGAGGCAAAATGTCTCAGATATATTTGGCACAACACTCATTTTGCATCATCCGTATTGAAGGACTGGACAAAATAGATCAGTAACCGTCAAATTCGAGATGACCTCCAATTTTATGATCTTCCTTCTTTGGTATCGCGACAACGTAAATTACGCTGGTTTAGTCACGTTCTTCATAAAAATCATGATGCAATCTCACGTTCCATAACTTTGGCTTGTCCAAATGCCGATTGGAAGAAAAGGAAAGGTCACAAAACGTACTTGGATGGATGCTGTTCGGGACGATCTTTACGCCATTTTGGCCGGAACTTTATCATGGAAACAATGGCGAAGTCGCTGGACTGACATCTGTGCTCGCCTCCAAAAACCGTGAACAATGGAGAGGAATTATTCGAAATGCTTTAAGAACTTGGAACTAATAAAGAGGTGACCTTGCCACCAACTTTGTTGTTGTTTGCTGTATTATTATTATTATTACTATTGTTGTTGTTATTATATAATAATAATTATTATATATAATAATGATTTTTTATCATTATATAATTGATAAACATGGTTTTGATTTGAAATAAAATATGAAACAGTCATCATACATTACAAATTACACTACAATTATTATATAGTATTGTATATTTTATAATTGAAGTGACGTTTCTCTTGTACGCTATGTAATTATTAGAGAGGTTTTAGTTTAATAATCACTTTTTTGCAGTAATTGTTGTGAGGGTTGTAAAGTACCCTAAAAAGTAACATTTCTATTTTAAGTATGTTTTTTTTTAATTCAAAATGCAGTACAGGCACATATGTATAGTGAATCAGCACTTCAATTCAACGGCTGTATATATGGCGTACGCATACCCTTACAATACCCTTATAATTATTTCAGGTATATGTTTGCACGCATCTGCCAAAACCAAAGCTTAATTGTACTGCAATTGATTTTAAAAGCTAACGGCGTGTTACACGGAAACATCAATCACATTGCACGCTCCTTTGTAAATACAATTAATAATTTATGATAAATATTTATTATCAATATGACCATCATTTATATATACTTTGTACGTAAGTAACCCAATTAATAATGTCACGTGGCTTAGTTTGTTTTGACTTTAAATATTAAATAGATTAATTGATTAATTAATTCTTCAACAACGAACAAGTCACAGTTAATTATAAATCGTATTTTATTAATAATGTTTCTCGAACAAATTGCACGTTATTATATATATATATACATTCAAGTTAAATCAAACAAATATATGCACCTGTAACAAAATTAAATATCTTGGTGTAAACATAAATAGCATACTTACCTGGTGTGATCATGTAGAGTATATATTTTTAAAAACCAAATCATTATGCTACTATATAAGAGGATTAAGAAAACTAAATGTTAACAATTATATTACTAAATTGTTCATTACATCATGCTTTTATCCTTTGATATTATATTGCTCACCCATAATTTTCCTGGTTTATTAAAACAGAATTACATTATTTTAAAAGGATGGATATTAATGGTATCAAAATCTTTGGGAATCAAATATTCTATCTTATTGAACAGTATTGTTAATAAACATTTAAAATCCTGTATACAATTAGCATCAAGGATTGAAAATAATAACAATCACCCGCTACTTGCAGCTTTTAGCAAGAAAAAATTACCTGCAGATGAAAACCAAAACTAATCAATACAAAAATGCATGTCTGCCCTACTTATCCAGAGTATTAACCAATCCAAAATCAAACAAAATTAAACTACAAAGAAACCTATCAAAGTAGGAATTGTTTTACCTACGGATTCATTTGAACTAATTTGGACATCCCACAGTACAAATTGTGCTTTATAATGACGTATTCTATGTACAACAATTTTCAATATTTTTTTTAAAAATTACATGCATACTATGTAGACTATATTTACATTAATTAACATATGACATTCTATTTCATTTTGATCCCATTATGTATACTACTACTTTCTTTTATATTAATAGTAAAAATGTATTTTATGCTGAATGTATCTCAAGTGAGATATTAAAGCTTAATAATAATAATAATAATAAAATAATAATAATAATAATAATATATAATGTTTAGTTATTGGCTTAGATACTTCAGTAGAAGTAGCTTTCAGCATACAAAAATATATGTATATATATATATATATATAGACTGGAATTTAATATGGCTGTTAAGCAAGTGTTATGCAATTGACAACATTGCCATTTAAAAAATGGGATGCTAATAATCTTGACAATTTGACTAACACCTGTGTGTTGGGCGTTCAACTGAGCTACTTATTATCTGAATACTTTGACTTGCTAACCCACTAGTCCCAAGGTTCACAAAAAGACTGTTTTTTAGCCAAAGTGTTTACGGTCTATTTGTGAATAATGGCAGATTTTGTATTCAACGTTTTACTTTTCTAATACTGTTTTAATTACAGTATTTTGTGTGGTAAAGGTTACTTCGACTGAGGATTTGACTAAAGCAATACAGTTTCACTCCAAATGGTAATATGGCTGCCGATAGTCAAACGGATTTATTTGCACAATACTAATACTAGTACTACTTACTACTACTACTACTACTACTACTACTACTACTAATAATAATAATAATAATAATAATAATAATAATAATAATAATAATAATAATAATAATAGTAATAATAATAATAATAATAATAATAATAATAATAATAATAATAATAATAATAATAATAATAATAATAATAACAATAATAACAATAATAACATAATAATAATAATAATAATAATAATAATAGCAACATTCCTCTGAGAAAGAAAATAATACTTGGGGCTATAGAAAACAAGAGGATTTAGAAAGACGGTTGGAGCAATGGAGTAAAGCACTGGAGCTTAGAGGACTAAGAATTAACTAGAAAAAGACAGTATACATAAGTACAACAAAAGAAAACGGTAGGGAAATCAAAATGCAACACCAAGAATTGTTGAGAAAGAGAAGAGAATGCAGATTTAAATGCAGAGATTGCGCAAAAAATAAAAGCAGGGTGGTATGACTAGAAGAAACTTACAGGGGTTCTGTGCGATAGAAAGATAACAGCAAGGACAAAAGGTAAAATTATTAAGACCGCAGTAAGACCGGCCCTAATATACATATTGGAAACGTGGAGTATTAAGAAAGCCCAGGAGAAAAAACTGAATTCAGTAGAAATGAAAATGCTTAGATGGTCGTTGGGAGTATTCAAATAAGACAGAATAGAAAATGAAGTGGTTAGAGGAAAACTGAAAGTCATCGAAGCTCATAAGAAAATTCAAAAAAAAAGGTTAAGGTGATAGGACCATATTCTACGTAGAGAAGAAAACTATGTTACAAGGAGAATAATGGCATTGGAAGTGGAAGGTAAAAAAACCATGGTCGATCAAAGAGAAGATGGTTGGATTGTGTGAAAGGAACAAATAAAAATTGACGCTACAGACAGAACCAAATGGGAAATGTTGACTAGAAACAGTGACTCCTCATAAAAGAGAGAAAAGTTGTAAAGAAAGAAGAAGAATAATAACAACAATAATTATTATTATAGTAATGATAATAGTAATAATAATAATAAATAAAATAATAATAACAATAATAATAATAATAGTAATAATAATAATAATAATAATAATAATAGTAATAATAATAATAATAATAATAAATAAATAATAATAATAACAATAATAATAATAATAATAATAACAATAATAATTATTATATGTAATGATAATAATAATAATAATAATATTAATAATAATAATAATAATAGTAATAATAATAATAATAATAATAATAATAATAATAATAATAATAACAACAATAATTATTATAGTAATGGATAATAGTAATAATAATAATAATAATAATAATTATGGTAATAATAATAATAATAACAGTAGTAATAATGATAATAATAATAATAATAATGATAGTAGTTAGTAATTATTATATTCCTAACTGTTCGTTCTCCACATGACGCATCTTGCACCAGGTACCCTTAGATACAGTAGGGTCCGAGTGCACAGCGGTATAACTGGACTTCCGCTTCGGTGGATGGATGCAAGTATACACCCAGGATACTCAAAATATATATACTATATTATTTTTATTTATTTATTTTATGTTTACTACTGAATGTTTTACGAGAAACATCTTTCAGCAGTGGACACTTTATCGAAGCCGAACGTGGGCCCGCACTGTAGGGCCAGTAATGGGATTCAAACCCATGCCCATCAAGGTCCGAATTCGAGCGCTGGGCCGTTAGACCACCCCGGCAAGGGAGATAACCCTGCCTTGTCATTCTTTGCAAATTGTGGCGACGTCACAAGAAACTTTGTTATTCTTCCACTTTTGTTACTCTTATTAAGCCATATAAATGCCGTATAAATATGGAAAATAATAAAGAGGTAATCACCAACCACAATGAATAATTATTATCGTATGTATTTTTTTCCAAAATTTTTAGATACAAATCCAAGTATGTATAATGGAGTGAATGTTTGGAATTAGAGTAACTATTATGCAATCAATTGTAATTTTATAATGTGTTATTAAAACAGAACAAAAGGTCATTTTATCAAGTTATGCAATACTTATCAATGAGTTTTTTAAAGGATTATTTGTTTTAGAAATGTTATATTAGTATTGTCAGATTCACTTGAATAATAAATTTACTCGGTTTTCCAGTCAACCAAGAGCAGTGGTCAGCTGTTTCACATCCTTATTTGGAATCATCAGCAGCACATACCTTTAAAGTTTTACACACACACACACACACATATAAACTTAAATCCCTGTCTTATCCGGTGTAAAGCCAGCGCTTTAAACCACTGAGCTACGGGTGAATGACCTTGGACCTATAAATTTATTATTTATAGTAAATCTGATCAATTCTAATTGTAATAATAACAAAAAAAATTGTATTCTGTATTTTTATACAATTTCTTTATTTTAGTAGATTGCATCGGGAAGATTATATATTTACGCCAAGTGTACAACAAATGTATTGCCCCATGCTTATTTTTTGAAGCAAAAGGGTTTTGTAATAACAATAATAAATAATGTACAACAAATGTGTACTTAATTCCATGTTTGCTGTATCTAGTATGATTACTATCCAATCCCAACAAAGTTAAAAGTGACCTTGACATAGACTTATTTAAATAATGAATTGTTTTTTTGTTTGTCCAATTACTGTTGTCCGTAGTCTGCTCATTTCTATTTTGTGATCATTCATTGTTCTACATCCAGGTAATTGCTTTAGTAATCATACTCAGACATGAGTTATTCATATTTAATGTATACTGTTATATCAGTGTACTATTAACTATAGTATATGTCCAAAGTAATAACATAATGCATATCATGATGTACATAACTCTTCAATATCCGTTAATTTTTGAGTGTTTTAAACTTTGTAATTTAATTCTTTTTTGACTGATGCTACTGTATTTTATTTTATAATTGTACATATTTTACGTGCTGCAGGCTACTTCTACTGAAGTATCTAAGCCAATAACCATAATACTAATACTACTACTACTACTACTACTAATAATAATAATAATAATAATAATAATAATAATAATAATAATATTAATTGTTATTTTTTTTTTCTTTTAGACTATATAATTTAACCTACTTTACTTATTTATTTTGACTGATACACATCAAGCACTTTGTATTGTATTTTTGATAACTGTACATATTTTTTGCGTGTTGAGTTACTCTCTACTGAAGCATTCGCCATTAACCATAAATAATAAATAATTAGTTAATAACTATACAAAACCTCTTGCTTTAGTGATAAGCATAGCAGCAATAAGATATAATTACAATAAAATAACAACAACAATGACAAAGCCCGTTAATAAAGATCTGCAAATCGAAGATTTAATTTCCTTCGGCTTTTTACCTAACCCTGTCATCTGTGTAACTTTGTCATTCAAATGCATGCGTCACTCTTGCCGTTGGCTGCCGAAACATAATCTTTGTATTGTTGTTTTTCGCTGCTGTATAATTTTTATAGAGGCCAGGATACAACTCAGCTCAACCTCCTCCTTTATCCAGGCTTGGGACTGGCTAGATTGAATCATTTCTGATCCAAACTAGGCGGAGTTAATAATAAATAAATGATAAATTGTATTCATAATAAAAATAAGTATATTGTGTATATTTTGAAATCATAAAATGATTATTAACAATGCTTTTTTTTCAAAAAATTACAATTGTCACAATGAAGAACTTCAATTTTAAATTTTTCAATTAAAGTTCAATTTTTATTTGTACGATTTAATTTTAAATTATTTGCTTTATTTTTCATTATTGTATAGTAATTATCTTTTTTTTCTACATATCTATTCTAATCATCTTTATATTTTATTATTTGTATATATTCGCATTTGTTATATTATTACTTTTTTTAATCACCAACTATTTAATTATATTCATGTGGTTTGATGCTGACAGATTAATGATACAATTTGACAGTTTTTTTGTCAAGCTTTCTTTACCATTTCTATATCTAGTATTGCATGTGTTATTTTGCGTAGTTGATCATATTCGATAGTTAACCATTCTCCATATCCATAAATTAGCAATTCAACCTTATACACATATAAAACGTTTCTATAATCTATTGAAAATGGATCAAATACTTTTTGTACTTATATATACTTAACAAATCATGAACGACACTTATTCATTTAACATATTCATGCAATCTAGAGTAATTTAAATCAACAAATAAAAAAACAATATTGAATTCACAAAAATGTGATGCTCGTTTATTTAAAATAAAAATCGATAATTATAATTGGTTATATTGATCAGCCAAGTAGTACTTATAATGGTTAATAATATTTAAGCATTTGTATAGTTTACAGTGCAATTATTCAGGAATCCGTGTGTTCTACAATTTGTGCTATTGAATTAATTTTTTGCTAAAAAAATGTGAGGATTTGTTTTTTCTTAATAATGAATTAATTCGTGATAAACAACAATCTAAATTGTCAAAAGAAACAACTTTGAATAAAAGCTAAATGTTGGTTTCGAAAATTTGTTAAATGATGGGAGAACAAAAAATAATCGTACAACTTAAATTAACTTTATTTATTTTATGTTTGTTACTTTGAATGTTTTACGAGAAACATCTTTTAGCAGTAGACATTTAGCGAAGCCAAACATGGGCCCGCATTTTAGTACCGGTGGTTGGATTCGAACCCCTATGCCCACCGAGGTCCAAATTCGAGCGCTATACCGCTAGACTACCCCGGCATAAAATAAACAAATAATGTTATACTTTGACCGGTTTACTGTTTTGATCACGAGGTGAATAAGCCAAACACCTTTTGGTATTGGATTGTGGAGAATGAGATAAAGAGCTGAATTTAAATTAGAAAATATTTGGATTTCTATAATGAAAAACAGAAACGGATCAAATTGAAAATTACAGTTTAAAGTAATTTTACAAATTAAAGTTTTTTTTATACACATACATAATGCAATGCTTGTTTTAATTTTTTATTTAATTAATTTAACAAATATTATTATTAAAATTAAAAATAATGAAATTAATGAAATTTGAATTAAAAATTATTAATTCTAAATTAAAAGCATTGCAAATAGTTTTGTAAAATATAATTAAAATAAAATTTTAATTGTTTTAAGCATAAAATATTTGAATTTATTAATCGTCATTAAAGAAATGATACGACTGAATAAAATTGATGTATTTCCACTTTATTTCTTGAAAGAGTTACTCTTCCCAAAATGGAAGTCTGAACGATTGCAATAATTATTCCAACGGCAATATTTAGGAGTGAAACGTGGAAGCGAATGGAAAATATTGATAAGATGATGGATGTTTTTCATCGTTGGTGTCTTAGAAGTATTTTAAAGATTACCTGGAACGATCACATTTCAAATAATAAAATCATGAGAAGAACTGACTCTCGTTCACTTCATGACATCATTACAATTAGACGAAGAAAATTACTTGATCAAATTTTACGTATACCGCCAGAAAAATCAGCAAAAACGGTTTTGGAATGGACAATTGTTAACGGTAAAAGAAAGGTTGGCAGACCACAGAAAACTTGGCTAAGAACTATTCGGGAAGATCTAATTGAAATGAAGGTTTCATGGGATCAAGCAAAACGTTTGGCAGAATGTTCAAATATTTGGAAACATATTGTTGTCTCATGTTCTCTTTGAATTACGAAACTTGGTTGTTGTTGTTGTTGTTTTTTTCTGTAATTGTTGTCTTATTGTCCCATGCTCATTTTTTAAAGCAAAAGGGTTTTGTAATAATAATAATAATAATAATAATAATAATAATAATAATAATAATAATAATAATAATAATAATAATAATAGTCATGTTTCTTTGTATTTTATAATTTCACTTATTAAATTAGCATAATATTAACAATAGTACGTTTCACAAGAAATATCATGCCTCCTTATGCATATTACAATGCACATGACGTTAATTTTGAGTTTTTTTAGTCTATATAATTCAATCTTTTTTTATTTTCTGACTAATGTTACATGCTGCTAATTGTTTCGTATTTTTATTATGGTACATAGCTTTTGTGCTGAAAGCTACTTCTACTGATGTATCTGAACCAATAATAATAATAATAATAATAATATTATTATTATTATTATTATTTCAGTGTTTGATTTTGTAGCATAAAGTTTATTTGAAAAAAAGGGATTGACTTTTTTGTCATAGTAATGTCAATAAACTTTCATTTTATACATTAAAAAAACTAAGTAATAATTATTCATTCATTTATTTATTTTTACTACTTTAAATGTTTGTTGACCAGAAACACGCTCTTTCAGCAGTGGGGACATTTTAGCGACGCCGAATGTGGGCCCGCATTTAGTGGGTCGGTGGTGGGATTCGAATTCCTGCTCACCCAGATTGAAATGGAGCGCAGTACCGCTGGGCCATCTTATTATTAATAATAATAATAATAATAATAATAATAATAATGCCACATTGTTTAAGTTGTATACTCCCAATAGTTATTATTGAAGAAAGATTACAGTGAGTATACTGAAAGCGTAAACTGTGAAATAAATTAGTTATGTATATTTTCTATATAATCTCCAATCACAAACATAAAATTTTTATAAATGTATACAAAAATATGTAAATTTTAAATCTACGAAAACGTACTGGCAAAGCCACATGCATACAATGGGTTATTATTTTTTTGTCATTTTATGCTTCCTACTTTGAATGTTTTGCGGGAAACGTCTTTCAGCAGTAGATATTTTAGCGAAGCCGAACGTGGGCCCGCATTTTAGTGCCGGTGATGGGATTTGAACCCATGTCCACCGAGTTCCGAATTCGAGCGCTGTACCAATAGACCACTCCGGCATATATATATATATATAATTAAAAAATACCGTTATTACAAGAATATTAAATATTCCACGGAAAATATCAAAACAACTATATATATACTGAAATTTTGTTTGTAACTAAAAGGAATATCTAAAATAAATTGTTGTTACAATTATGTTATATTATTATTATACAAAACCTTTTTACTCTAAAAATAAGCGTGGCGCATTAAGACAATAAGTACAGCAAAACA
This sequence comes from Cardicola forsteri, assembly GCA_025895645.1. NCBI lineage: Eukaryota > Metazoa > Platyhelminthes > Trematoda > Strigeidida > Aporocotylidae > Cardicola > Cardicola forsteri. Next base: position 78,827 of record JAKXYG010000566.1, on the reverse strand, counting down.
GCAACAACAACAACAACATTAACAACAAAGTCTCGTTGGCATTGAAGATTCTGTAAATCGAAGATTGAGCTTCCTTTCGGCTTCCACTTAATCTTGTCATCTGTGTAACTTTGTCATCCAGATACGTGCGATCATTTTTTTGCCGTTGTTTCCCGGAATGGCGTCCTCTTGTATTGTTTCCGGTAGCAGTATAAATTGCTTACAGAGTCCAGGTTGCTAACCTTGGGCACTCAAACCCTCCTCTTTTATCCAGGATTGGGACTAGATAGATTGAATCATTTCTGGTTTAAACTAGGCGGAATTGTTACAATTAGCACTTTTTTAATATTCTTATTTAAAATTCTATTTTAATCCTTTAACTTATAATAAAATTTAGCAGTACGTAATGGGCTGGTCTAGCGGTACAGCGCTTGATTGAAACCTAGGTAGGTATGATTTCAACTACTGGCACCAAATGCGCGCCCACGTTCGGCTTGGCTAAAGTATGTTTTTTTGTAAAACATTTAAAGTAGTGAAAGTAAAATAATTATTGCTTTTAAAAAAAAATTACATTTATCTTTTAACTACTTCCATTTCATATGCGTGAAGGAATAGTCTATTGTGTATTAACACTTTTAAAATATTATTTGCATTAATTGGAAACATTAAAGAATCTTTCTTATAGAATTCTACTGCTTTGACCGTTTTTTAAACAAAATAGTAGTTTATTATTGTTGTTTTTGTTGTTGTTTTTGTTATTATTATTATTATTACTTTAAAAAAAATACATTTATTATTAGTATTAGTATTAGTATTACATTCTTCCATACTGTACAGGTTTATTGTTTAATATTGACTATTTTAAATATTGAAAAGAAATATATGAAATATGTGCAAATACCAGTTTATGCATTCACATTTACGTATACTTTTATGTATTTATTGATATACATAATTTATTAGTATTATTATTACAAAACCCTTTTGTTTAAAAAAAATGAGCATGAGGCAATAAGACAACAATTACAGCAAAAAACAACAACAGCAACCAAGTCTCGTAATTCAAAGAGAACATGAGAAAATAACATCTTTCCATATATTTGAACATTTTGCCAAACGTTTTACTTGATCCCATGAAACCTTTATTTCAATTACATCTTCTCGAATAGTTCTTAGCCAAGTTTTTTGTGGTCTGCCAACCTTTCATTTACCATTTACAATTGTCCATTCCAAAACCGTTTTTGCTGATCTTTTGGGCGGTAAACGTAGGATTTGACCAAGTAATTTTCTTCGTATTGGTATTATATTGTATTTTTATATTTTACACTATTAACATACGTAAAAAATTAAATTAAAATTTTTTGAATTAATTAGCATCTTTCTACCGTAGATATAAGAAAATCGCATAAATTTTTTAATACATTAAAAGCATCATATAGAGAATTAAATAATTATTGTAATTACATCATTTGTTCAACTTTACCATGGCTGGTATCAAGTGTCGTTGTAAAAGTGGGAGGGTTTAAGCGCAAGGTTTGTACCGTAACTTCTGTAAAAAAGTAATATTGCTATTAAAGCTATAAAACAATATTATTCCTCAAATAACAGCAAAAAATGATACCTCTACTCTAACGAGAGAGTTGTGCAAAAACCAAAAACCTAACCCGCGTTGAAATAAGGAATGTGTATACACGTTTTTAAAATAAACATTTAGAATAGGTTACTTTTTAAAATAAAAAATACAATTTAGATATTTTTAAAATAATAAAAAAATAAACAAGACAAGGTTATTATACAAATACAGATAGATTAATTTTGTTTATAAAGTAAAGTACATAATTATTAGGAGATTCTAGGTTTAAATGTAATATTAAATTAAGTACACATGCTGTTAAAGTTTCGATTAGTAAACAGTTTTTGAGCAATTGCATTATCTCGTCCATATTTAACACTAAATTTGTAAAAGTAACAATAATAAAAATTTGTAATAATTTATTAGAAAATAAATGTAAAAAATCAATAAAATAGCAGCAAAAATTAGTTTTAAATATGTTCATAAAATTGTGAATCTGTGCGATACATTTGTGTGACGTTACGTATTAGAAGTAACTCAGTCTTACGTGCGCTAATAGTCATTTTTTGTATATTAGCGCATTTTTTTGTGCATTTGTGTATTTTCTATAAGTGTATAATTCGTTTCCTGTGTTTTTGGTTTAAGTGTTGTGTGCTCATTGTTTACTGTGCGTTTACGCTTGTGCATCGTGCGATAATTACATAGCAGTTGTGTGTTCTTTATACGATTATTGCTAGTTTTTTTCTAGTAATAGATTTTGTTTTTGTATTCTTATATTTATTATTTGTTGTTTTTATAATCAACTTGCATTTTAGACTCCTCAAAGAGATGTGTGTTTCAAATCTTTCAATTTGTGGCCTAGAACGATGCAAGAAAGCTGTGAAGGTCGGCATCCTTTGTGCAACTTGCTGTAAATAGTTTCATAAAGCCTGCTCCGGTTTATCTTTGGTGCACCACACGCCGTTAACTAGTAGTCCCTTTGACTATATTTGTATGGACTGCAGATATAAAACAAATTTTCAGCGATTGCCTCCTGCTTACAGCATCAAACCGGTTGAACACATTGACTTGATTTTGGATACCAAGAGACTCTGTGTCCAAATATTAGAACTTGAAATGAGCTTAGGGATCATGTCCTCTTTTCTAGTAACCTTAACTACCAAATTCTCTGATTTCCTTTCAAGACTGAAATCATTAACTATCGGATTCGGTTTTGCTAGAACTTAACTCTATAAAAACCAATATGTTTAATTTAAATGCTTTTTCCATTGCTACAAAATCAGTTTTAAGACTCTCTCAAAACTCTAAGACTTTTGCAGCTGCCAAGCAACACATAATAGATTTTAAACGTAATTGCAACTTAATCGTAAAGGGTATAAAGGATAGTGTAGTTTATTTTAAAAATTATGTATCGAGCATTATCACTAGTTGTTGCTCCGAGGTTTCTGGTATAAAAATTTGTAAATTTACATGTAAGCGCCCTCACTTATCCCCTCCTATATAGGTTACGCTTACTAGCTCTTTGGTCAAAGATATTGTGCTATCTAATTGGCGTATTGTAAAGTATGATTTTTCTGCCATTTAGTTAACTAAAGATTTTACTTTAACTAAACGCTCTTCTAAACTTTCAAGTACATAGACTCCTTTAGGTAACCCTGTTCCTATAGTTCAATTGTCCCCATTAAGGTAAGATTCCATTAATGCACCAAATTTTCGGATTCCACTCCAAAGTCTCACTTCTCTCCCGGTAATGCACCGTCTTTGGCAGTTATCCCCACTACCCTTCTTCCTCTTAAATCAAGTTTCACTACACAAATGCCTTAAGTCTCAGAAACAAACTGTCAGAGGTCCAAGAATTGGCGCTTTTTTCCTCCCTTACTAAAACGTGGCTTTCAAAAGACATATTTGACAGTGACATAGTGGTTAAAGGGTATAATATCGTTAGAAGAGATTCTACAAGGGGTAACTGTGGTAGTTATATCTTTAATCTTAGAAAAGATATTGCTTTCTCTACTTTTTTTTCTCTCTTTAAGCTAGTCAACGAGATGGATATGACCCTTTGAACTTAGTCCTAGGGTCCCATACTGTTTGTACCCTAATCTTTTGTCCTTTCTCACTTACGAAAACCATAAATTTAATGCTTCTACAAGATTTTCAGTAAATCTTTTCCAAGCCTTTCAAACACTTTATCCTCATGGAGGATTTTAATTGTTTATCCATTAATTGGCCTTTTCTATCCGTATCCTCAAACTACTTTAAGGATATTTTTTAAACTTAGCATAGAGTATTTTTTACCCACCATGTTTCTTCACCCATTAGGTATAGAATAAGTGCACCCTACTCTTATCTAGACCTTATTTTCACCAATGATGCCTCCCCCATAAATAAGATTTTTTATCTTTTTCCTCTAGTAAAGAGTGATCATTCTCTTCTCTTTTTTGAATATGATTTATAACTTAGCTCCTATTTCTGATTTTAGGAAAACTGATTTTCCCAAACTTTGTCTTTACTTCAAGTCAGTAAACTGGGATCCTATGTACGGTAACAACATTAAAAAAGTCTACTCCCATTTCTTAAATATAATTAATAAAGGAATTAGACAATTCGTTCTTTTCAGGAGTCTAGTTCACTCAAAACCTAAGTTTTTCCGGTTTAGTTTCCGCTTTATTATAAAACAAAATAAAGCCTTTTTTATAAAAATCAGTTAAACTCCTATGCCTTCTTTATGCATACTTATAAACCAGGAATAATTATTTAAATCTAATCAAGTTTTTTAAATAAAAGATGCTCTATAAGCTCCTTAATAGGGCCACCAAGAACAAAAACCTACTTTTAAGTTTATTAAAAATAAAAAAATAGCTAAAATGTCCCTTCCTTGTCTTAAAAATGATAAAGAGATTCTATTATCTAAGATTTCTGCTTGCAATAGTTTTGGAGATTACTTTTAATTTGTTTTTTAAATACCTCGTTTTTACTGCCCTATATTTTCCGATCCCATAACTATTATAAGACCTTTTACCTCTGACGTTAATACTGTTTTTAATTTTTTATCTAGTCTTAAGTTTTTTTATGCGGACCTGATGGGGTCTTTCCTAGGGTTCTTAGAAAGTGTGCTGATGTTCTTATCCCTCATTTAACCCACATTTTCAATCTCTCCTTTTCCACTGGTCGCATCCCTAGTATCTGGAAATCTGCATTTATTAGGCCCATTTACAAATCGGGATGCAAATTTAAAACTGAAAGCTTTAGACCGATTAGTATTATATCTACACCGAGTAAAATAATGGAAAGGTTAATCAGGTTTCACATTCTTGATCATATCACTAATTCCAACATTATTAACCCTGCTTAGCAAGGGTTTTTTTCCCACAGGTCCTGTCTTACAAACTTAATAGCTTATATTAATAGCATTTTTTTAATTCTTAAATGTAGCCCATCAGTTAATAGCATTTGTTTTGACTTTACTAAAACCTTTAACAAAGTTCTTCATGATCTGTTTTTAATCAAGCTTAGATCCTTTAGCATCTCTAGTTTTATCTTATGCTGGATCTTTAATTTTCTATCTAATCGCTCTTTTAAGGTCAGATTAAGTAATAACTTCTCCTCTCCATGCAGCATAACGTCTAGGGTTCCTCAAGGTTCGGTTTTAAGTTCTTTACTTTTCATCCTCTTCATTAATGATTTACCTTCTATCGTTAACTCCAATATTCTACTGTATGCTGATAATTTATTTTATTTTTTATTTTATTTTTATTTTATGTTTATTTCATGTTTTCTACTTCGAATATTTTACAAGAAACATCTTTCAGCAGTGGACATTTTAGCGAAGCCGAACGTGGGCCCGCATTTTAGTGCCGGTGATGGGATTCGAACCCATGCCCACGGAGGTCCGAATTCGAGCGCTGTACCGCTAGATCTGGAGTTTTAACCCAGAAGTATTGGACAATTATATTTCTAATATTAACAAGTAAGCACTTAAACATTTTCTCCCATTGAATCATGCAAAGTGTAAAAACATAACTTTTGGAAAGCCATCAGGGAATGTCTTCAAAAAGTCTCCTGATTATGCTTATCCAATCGATACTGTAAAGTCAATAAAAGATTTAAAAGTTTTAACCGACTCATCTCTTCACTTCACAGGCCATCACACCAGGACTACTCGTATTTATAAAAGCTTGATTAAATTCGTTAACAGGAATTTAAGTGGTATATCTCCTATGTGCGTTTGTTTAATTTATATGTTTTACACAAGGCCCCACCTAGAATATTGTACTCAGGTGACTGCACCCGTCTTGTCTAGATCTCTCAGAAATATGCCTTATCCACAAAGATTACATTCCTTTAGGTTATTCCCACTAATTGATAGACGGCTTCGGGGTGCATCAATTTATTTTTTCAGAAATCCTCAGTCCTTTTTTTAACTTAGCTCAAAACTCATTTATAGGGCATAATCTCAAGCTAAGCAAACCCATAGTGTCTTACAGAGTTATTAACCATTGGAATAGGCTTCTCGCTGTAATTGTAAATTTCTAATCAACTCAGTCCCTTAAGCGTTCCTATGACAAATATGCTCTTATTAACTTCTAATAACCCACTTGTGCTTTATCTATTTAGTATTATAGCATTTATTATTATTTTACTTTCAACTTATTCTCTAACTTTAATTTTGTTATTATTTTGTTTCTCTTAAATTGATATTGCTGATAAGCTTTGAATCAAGGATCAAAAGGAGTTTGACTCCTACTCAATTCGTGAAACAACCTGTAACCTGTAACTTTTAAACAATATTTTAAATAAAGAAAAAATAACTACTTATTTCTAACAAATAATTAACAATTATTTAAATGGATACAGCATTTTACAAAAGTACTCAAATAACTTACTCCAAATAATGCCAAAATACGCCTAAATATGTATTAATAATATTTACGTAAATGATAATAATAACAGCATTAACAGTAATAATATTAATAATGGCAACAATCAACCTACAAAAAGACAATTTGTATTCAAACCGTTACAATAATAGTAATCATTTTATACACAAAGTAGAAATTACTGATGACTACTTTTATGCATCAAATTCGTTTAATGGAAACTGCATTTTGTACTGTTAGTAAGTAATAATAACCTTTTCTATTGGTTGTTCTAATTTTTACAATAATCTTGACTAATTTTTTTATTCACACTAATGCTTTTATTTATTATTTCTATTGATGATAATTATAATGTATGAACTTTTTAGTACCCAGAACGGTATGCTTTATGTTTATCCATACATAATGGTGATCTAATAACATGCAGGTTAAATTATCTAATTAATATTATATGAGATAATAAATATGTTTTAAATAATTAAAAACAAAAACAATTATTTTTGTTTTTAAAAAATTTAAATAATTGCAACAAGCCAGTAGGTTTTTAAAAAACAAATACTTACCACAACTAAGATTGTTGAACAAGGTCAGAAATTACTTAAAATCAATATTATTGATTTTGAAAAAGCTTTTGATAAAGGCTAATCTTTAAAATAATTGTTAAAAATTACGAAATACCATTAAAACATGTATATTATATGCATTTATTAAAAAAAATATAAAACTGTTTTCTACAAAAAACTGTTAAATCTGTTTTGAAACAAAAAGTTAATAAATAACAAAATATTTAGCTAAAAACTACTCGCAAAGATTTTATTAAAAGAAATATTATTTAAAACCAAACAAAAAATTTTAAAAAATTTTTAATTTATGGAATAACTTTGTTAAACCATTCTTTTTAAAGAGATAAGCTTTGGAGATCTCACTGAGATCTCGGCCCTGATTTCCTTTTATTAAACTTCATACTTTATCAATATTTCCAGCTAATTTCAACCGTAAAAGTTTTTATGTAATTTAAAATATTGTCCTCCAATTTATTACAAAATAATTAAAATTTATATACTAATACTGTTCACAACCAAAACAAAACAGGACGTGACAATACTCACTCAATCGCAGTCACATTAAGAAAACATGATAATTGCATATACAAAAAAGGCGCTGCAAAACAATGTTTAAGCGATGTCAACATAGTTTAAATCTACAATAATAATATTGTAAAAAATTATTTGCACATATAATGTAGTTTTTATTGTATTAACAAAATAATACTTAAAATTATAAAGATAATTTATTAAAGTAATAAGAATAATTGTACAATTTCCTAATATTAAGGAAAATGTAACACTGAGTATCAAAAGGACTGCTCAAGTATTCAATTTCTGCATCAATCTGAATCCAGTCTAAAAAAGCAAAATATAAAATTAAAATATTATATTATCATTATATGTAAATAAGCGCAGATTTTAATAAAAACTATCACTAATATATACATTAAAATATTTTAAAAATTAATAAATTTAAATTACAATATAATTTAATTAATTTTTAAATATTTTAATTAAATGCTTTATATTAACATTAATTTATATATATATATATATATATATATATATATATATATATATAATATTTAACTTACTTGTTATTCAAGGTTAAAGTTTAAATTTATTTTAAACATACTAATGTATGATTTTTCGTTAAGTGTAAAAGGATATTTCAAATATTTAATAAACAATTTTGAAAAAAACGTTAGTACATAAACATTATATTTTTGTGGTTTTGCACATTTGATAACTATATATAATTTAATTTCAATTTAAACAATTTTTACTAAATTCTAAATAATTGTTATAAATTAAACAATATTTTATTATTTTTTTTCGTTAATATGCTAATTTATTAGTGTAGTTGGAAAATTAAATATTATTATTTTTACAATAAATATTCGATGTTTTTTTTTATAAGTAATATTTAAAATTATTGCTATATTTTTGATTAAATAATTGTATTTAATAATAATAATAATTGCTTTTAAAAAAAAAACTGTTATCTGTTTTTTTGTTTTATAAAATACTTTATTTTGGTTTTTGGTATATTTAAGTCAACTTAATTAATTAATTATATTTTTAAATAAAATATAACAATTAATCTTTTTTATTGTATATTTGGCAATTATAATGTTTTAAATATATTTAAATACTTTTACTTAATTGTTCTACATATGTAATTTTGTGTTAACTATATAATAGTTACATTAATACCTATATTTTGAATATTTGTAAAATAATAATAAACATATTTTTTGATCTAACTTGTTTAAAAATATTTTGTATAAAATTAACTTATTATTATTATATTTGTTATCTATTTTTTATATTAAAAATTTTTAAGTGTTTTTTATATTCTGTAAATTTAAAATATTCAATGTTTTTATTTGTTCAATATCAAAATTTTATTAAATATAATCATTGCACTTTTTAAACAAAGTAATCAAACTTATTTATTTAATATTTGAAAATAATTAGGTTAATATGGAAATGAGAATATATAAAATTTTACAGTTTTTTATTAAATATGTAGATTAATTTAATTGTACATTAATTCTTAATTGCTTTTTAAATTAAATATTTTTTCTAATAAAATATTTTATAATGTAAATAATAAATGTTAAAAAATAAAGGTATAATATATATATATATATATATATATATATATATATATATATATATATATATATATATATATATATATATATATATATAATGATTTCTGCTACTACATTATTGTTTCATTATTTTATAATATAAATTTACATTGAAAATTATATTTAATGATTTTTTAAATCTTAATGTTATTTTTCTACTAAGTATGCCATTCTTATTTTAAAAAATGGAAGTGTATACATTATCATTGTATTGATAATTTGTTATTTTTATTAATTTTTTATAGTATTATTATCAAAAAAAATTAGTTATGCTATTATTTCTTAATAACTATACAGTTTTTATTTTATTTACTATGTTTATATTTAGGAATATATTTAAACTATTTAAAAAATGAAAATAGTGTTTTTTTTTAATATGAATTAATTTTAAGTATTATGTAATTTTACTACAAACAATAAATTATTTATTGTTTATATTTTATTATTATTATGCCGGGGTGATCTAGCAATACAGCGCTCGGCTTGGACCTGGTAGACACGTGTTTGAATCCAACTACCAGTACTAATTACTGGCTCACGTTCGGCTTTACTAAAATGTTTACTGCCGAAAGATGTTTTTCGCAAAACATTTAAAGTAGTAAATATAAAATTTAAAAATTTAAAAATTTATTTGAGTGTTTTTATAATAATTTGTGTTAACTCAAAATTTTAATTTTAAACATATTGTATATATGTATTAAACTTTTATATTTTTGTAGCTAAATAAAATATAGAAGTATATGTTTTTTATTATTATATTTAGTGGTGTTACTAATTTTAATATTTTTAATGTACACTATGAACATGACCAATAAAAATAAAAAATAAAAAAAATATTTGAAAGCATAAAATTGTATAATTATTTAAAAAAATCTATTTTACATATATTTAAATATTTTTTTAAAATTTAAAAAATTATTTTTAATATTTTTTTATTAATAAAACAAATAATTGAGGTAATTATAATGAACTAAATACAAAATACGTTAATTAATGTTTTGAAAACTTATGTTAACTTTATTTTATAACATTATTTAAATTAAGTAAAATATTATTTTAATGTTAAACAAAATTATTATATTTAATTTTGAAAAATAATAACATTTGCATTTTTTATAAATAAACTATTTTTATAAATAAATCAAAGCTATATTTAACTAATTGTTTTTAAATTTTAACTTAGTGCAAATGGTGTCGTGCAGTAATTATGTTACAAGATAACAATGAAAATCCTACAATATATATTGATTTACATGACTCAGACTATGAAATTCTAGATTTACCAGATACAAAAATTTTAATACCTATAAGTAAATTTAAAGTTTGTCGCAAAAGAATTTTTAAAAATAATTTGTCAATTGAAAATATTAACAAATGCAGCACATCGAATAATAGTTTTATTTCATCACATATGGACGAGCCATTTGTACCATATTATCAAATTCATTTACGTTCGCGTTTAATATTGGGAAAAAGACAACTGTATTTAGGATTTAAAACAATGTTTGATTTGGATTTGTGGTTTTCAAAACTCAAATTGTTAATATGTAAAACAAAAGATGTACACTTGAATATGGAAAAATTAAAGTTTAACAACAATAAGAACAATGACATTAAATATGAGCCAAGTTTGTCACATACAGCTGAATTAGATTTGTTAGCATCTGCTTTGCCAAATATTTTGGACAATGAAATTTATGAAAGTGCATTTGATCCTGGTAGGTAAAATTAAATAGAGTAATAATTTTTAAATTATACATGTTTTATTTGTATAAAATTAATATAGTTTTTTATTAATTGTAAAAAGGGATGTTGAAGATTTTTTTTTCTCTCAATTCTAAAAACAAATAATCCCTTAAAAAACCTATTGATAAATACAACCAAACCGTATCATTCACCAGTAGCTCAGTGGTTTAAGGCGCTGGCCTGATACTAGATAGGGCGTGGGTTCAAGTTTATGTGTATATGTGTAAAACTGTAAACTGCGTTGATGATGATTTCAAATGTAAAGATGTGAAGCAACTGTACAGTGCTCCTGGTTGATTTAAAAACCTAGTAAATTTATTATTCAAATGAATCTGATAATACTAATTTAACATATCTAAAAACATTGAAAACTGTTGAATTAAACTAAATTTATTAGTTTTACTTTTGTTAATAATTATTAATAAGCCTTGTTTTAAATAATTACAATTGTGATTTATAAATAAAAATTGTATTACAGTATACAGTAAGTAAGTATCTTGTGTAAAAACAAAATACCAAGCAATATTTGTAAATTTGATAAATTTTTGTAATCTATACAATTTTCAAACAGTAACAAACTGATGAAACAATTGTAATAGAAGCACAAAACAATGCGGGTTGTTTGTTTACAAAAGTTGAACATTTAACTATTTCATGTAGGATACACATAACTTCGATTGATTTATTAAACAAATTTTAGTAATCTATGTGTTCAGCATTAGTTAAAATTTGAATACCCTCATTGCTTACTTTTATTATATCGTGTGTTTAATATTATACAATTTTTTATTATATACATACCCAATGTTGATTATACATTAAGTTGTAATTTGTGTAACAGAATTGTTTTTAGTTTATACAATTCAAACGGAAAAAGCAAAAGACATCGGTCTAGTTGGCCGTTACTTTTTGCGTTTAAGTGAAAATGCTTTCGAGTTGATGGATTCAAATGCATTCAGTGTGGTCAAAGTTTGGCTATACAAGTTTGTGCGAAAGTATGAAGATATTTGTTTTTAAATATTTATTATTATTATTATTATTATTAGTAGTAGTAGTAGTAGTAGTAGTAGTAGTAGTAGTAGTAGTAGTAGTAGTAGTGGTATTAAATTAAGCTTTAATATCTCACTAGTGTAAAAATACATTTTTACCATCAATAAAAATAAATAAATAAATAAAATTACAAAAATTATTAAAAAAAATGAAGTAGTACAAATAACATGAATAAAATAAAATGTAGAATATCATACCATAATGAAAATGAAATAATCAATACGGTAAACGTGCGGTTCAAAAAATAATAATTTAAAATGACTATACTTTGAATGAGCTATTATAAGGCACCGTGTCATTGTGCTGTAGGATGTTCAAATTAGTTCAAATGAATGCGTGGGTCGCATGATTCCAACTGTTGTTGTATCGTTAGCAATATTTATTTTTATTATAATAGATGTAATTACCAATCTAGCCAGTCCCAAGCCTGGATAAAGGAGGAAGGTTTGAGCGTCTAAGGTTAACCACCTGGCCTCTATAAAAAATTTATACTGCTACGGAAACAATCAAGAGGGCGCCATTCCGGCAAACAACGGCAAAAAAGTGATCGCACATACCTAGATGACACAGTTACACAGATGACAGGGTTGAGTAAAAGCCGAAAGGAAGCTGAATTTTCGATTTGCAGAATCTTCAATGCCAACGAGACTTTGCTGTTGTTTTGCTGTAATTGTTGTCTTATTGCTCCATTCTTATTTTTAAAGAATAAGGGTATTGCATAATATAATACAAAAATATTACTCAACTATATTGTACAATGAAGTAATCGTTAAAAAATAATTTATTTTCATTTTTCCGTTTTAGGATATTTAATTTTACTAATTTTTTATTTCTACATTTAAATCGGTTTATTTTTAATAAAATGATTACCGTCTTTAAATATTTTCATAATTCTTTATTTAATTTTGGAGTTTATTAATTGAGTGTTTTAAAAGAAAATTTTTTTATATATATTTCATATATGTTTGACTTTGAAGATTAAAATTCTATTCGGATTTTACGCCAAACCCCGTCATCGCATTTTCTGCCATCGTTTAATAAAATGGTGTCCTCTTGTGCTGTTTCTTTAGCAATATTTTTATAGAAATCAGGTTGCACTCAAATTCCCACTCTCTCTTTATCTATCTATCTATCTATCTATCTATCTATATATATATATATATATATATATATAATATTTGGTTTTTTATTCCATTTATTCCATTTTTCAATAAGTGTACATTTGAAAGCTAAACAAAGGTATTGAGACTCAAAATGTGGGTCACTTCTGTCGTCATGGTACAATATACCGGGGTAGTCTAGCGGTAAAGCTCTCGAGTCGAATCTGGGTGGCCATGGGTTCGATTCCTACCACTATTCATTACTATTTTGTGTTTTATTTTTGATATACACGTCTGGTTTATTTGGTCATAAAGTAAATTGTTCAAAATAAACACATATTTGTAGTAGTGAGTTCGTTTGTGTTGACCAAGTTTCAAGGTTTGTCAATTTGAAATATTTTATAATCATCGTCGGGGAAACATGCCCCCCACCGGTTATTATTGCTCAGGCTAGTCCAAATTATCAAAACGTCTGCAAAAGGCATCAACTTTTATAATGTGCACTTAATGAACGACAATTGTGACGTATGCTGACTTTAAATGCCAATTACATCCCGAATTAAATCCATTCCAGTGATCTCTATTAGATGCAAACAGACGCCCAATTAAGTAATTTATTTGAACGAGAAGGTCTAGAATAAATAAAAGGACTGAGTTCGTGTGCTACAATGTCCGTCCAAATTTTTTGTTGGTCACCCGGTCTTCTTTTTTATCCGGATAATGGATGAGCTTCCAGTCAGCACAGCTGGATGGATGAATGGGCGATTTACGTAAAATATGGCCAATGAAGATTAA
>JAKXYG010000566.1:55000-60000 GCA_025895645.1 Cardicola forsteri | reverse complement strand
ATACACACATTGTATTAATTATTTATTTATTTAAATATTTTGTTATTTTATATATTTTGAAATAATTTTTGACGCTAAATAAACTTTCTTTATTCATTGTTTTTTAAAAAATATTTCATGACTGTTTGTCACTGACATATTTAATGTATGTAAAACGGAAAGATGTAAGTTTTGGAAAATGTGTGAGAACTCGACCTAGAGTTGATAAGAAATGATCCGATCTAACCAGTCTCAAGGAGGATTTGCGTCAGGAAGGTCATCTGGTAATAAAACTCATTCAAACATAATGGTCATAATAGTTATACTTTAGTTCGATGCAATGCGCAGCTGGACCTTCTCGTAGGTGACGCGCACTGACCCTTGCATGAGTCATGTGATAAATCAGTGAAGGCAGGAAGGTCATCTGGTAATAAAACTCACGTTCAAACACTATAATGGTCATAATTTATACTAGTTCGATAAACGTTTGGACCTTCTCGTAGGTGACGCGCATGACCCTTGCATGAGTCATGTGATAAATCAGTGAAGGCTACCTGGTAACGGACAAGCCAGACGAAAGAAGTTAGTTCAACGGAGATGTATAGAGGGAAAATTGAGAGTGGGCATTTTAAACATTGGATTGTGAATAGGCAAAGGAAGAGAAATAGCTCCTTATAAAAGAGGAAAAAGCTGTAAAGAAAGAGGAAGAGGAAATGTGTCCGAAAATATTAGAAGATAATATTAGTAAATAAGTAGTGAACAATGTAATTTATTAATTTTTGTAAATTATAAAACGCAGTTTAAAAAGTGATTAAAGTTAATTTATTGAATTTAAAACGATGATTTTGCTAACTTATTTTATGTAAAATGCATAAACGTTGTATGTAACATAGAAATGTTTTATAATATGCGATACTACTTATAAGTTATAAAAGTAATTAAACATATTTTACCAATATTTTTAGCTGATGTCTAATTCAATGTTGGTTTCTGCATTAATAACATAATTTTAATTGTAAATATGTAATACATCAAAAACAAAACATTAGTAATACATAATCAATTAGTTTACAAATAATTTATTATGAATGAGTTTTTAAGGATTTTTATTTTATTTAGAATTGACAGATTCACTTGAGTAATAAGTTCATATGGTTTTGCGTCAACCAGGGACACTGTACAGCTATTTGGGAAGATCTAATTGAAATGAATGTTTTATGGGATCAATTAAATATATTAGAAAATGTTTGAACATGTGGAATCGTTTTGTTGGTACTTTGTTAATATTTCGGCTGTTACTGTTATCTTGAAAAGAAAATGGTTTTGTAATAATACAAGAAAAAACGTGGTACGGCCACATTTTACATAAAAAAGAAAACTGTGTTACAAAGACGAATAATGGCATTGGAAGTGGAAGGTGAAAGAAACCGTGGCCGACCAAAAAGAGAAGATGATTGGATTGTATGAAGAAACAGATAGAAAGGAAAGGGGACTAACAAAAATTGATGCTACGAACATAACCAAATGGAGAGTGTTAACCAGAAACAGCGACCCATCATAAAAGAGGGGAAAAAAAGAAAAAGAAGAAGAAGAATACAAATTCTCAATCTTAATGACAAAAAAGAGAACAGTATTTTGACATATTGCGACAAGGTAGGGACAGTCCAATAAAGATCTATAAGTGATGGGCAATTAATCTGTAATGCCAAATAGTTGACGTACAATGATGACATGATATATTTTTGTTGCTTGATCATCATCATCATCATCATCATCATCGGGGATAAACATCCCCCACCGGTTATTATCACTCAGGGTAGTCCAAAAACCAAAACGTCTGCAAAAACGTCAACTTTTGTAGTGTGTACTCAAGAATGACGCACTTGAGGTGTGCTGACATTAAATGTTGATTACATCCTGAGTTAAGCCCCTCCCAATGATCTCTGTTGGCTGCATAGGGTAAACAAACGGACGCCTATTTAAATAATTCATTTGGACGAGGGGGCTTAGCATAAATAAAAGGACCAAGTTCGCATGCTACAATGTCTGTCGATAGCTATGGAAGCCCACCCATTACCCGGATGTTGCTTGATGCTTTCCAAAACTGGTCTATCAATTTAGCATTAGACCTAAATCTGGGTGGAAAATGTGGATTCGATTTTTTTACCACCGGTAATTATTGTGTTGATATGTATATATAATATACAAAACCTTTTTGCTTTAAAAATAAGCATAAGGCAATAAGACAACAATTACAGCAAAACAACAATAACAAAGTCCGTTGGCATTGAAGATTCTGCAAATCGAAGATTGAGTCTCCTTTCGGCTTCCACTCAATCCTGTCATCTGTGTAACTCTGTCATCCAGATACGTGCGATCACTTGTTTGCCGTTGGCTACCTGAGGACGCCATCCTCTTGTATTGTTTCTCTAGCAATATAAACTTTTTACAGAGGCCAGGTTGCTAACCTTGCGCGCTCAAACCCTCCTCCTTTATCCAGGCTTGGGATTGGTTAGATTGAATTATTTCTGATTCAAACTGGGTAGAGTTATATTTAAGCATTTTGTAAATCATTGCTAATTTTGAAAATACAAAAATATTTGTTTAAATTTTTTAGTCACAATTTACATTTAAATCTTTTAGTTGGACAATCCATAAAAATAAATTTTAATATTTGCATTGTATTTGTCATTTTACTTTTTATTTTCCCATTTCACCGCTACTTTCAAGTGTGTTAGAAACTTTTCTGTTGTAAATTACAGTCTGTTTGTATTAAATTAAGCACAAATTATTCATACAACTTTTATTTGTAATTTTAGTATGCGAGTAGCAATTAATCATTTTTTTGAAATTTAAAATATTATTATTATTATTTCTTTTTATTTATGTTTAATTATTGTAATGTATATTTTAATTACAACCAAAAATAAATTAAAAAAAGACAATTTTTAAAAATTTATTAAGTTGTTTTAAAATTGCTTTTTATCTATTATGTAGTGTTGTTGGAATACAATAATTATTACAAATATTTGTTTTCAGTTATTTATTAATGTGCACAATTTATTTCAATTATGTATCCTAAAAAAACAATTTTAAAATTTTTTTAAAAATAGTTGAAAAATGTACAAAAACAATAAATTTGCATTTTGTATTCACAAAAACTGGTTACATTTTTATACTTTAGATTAATTATTTTATTACCACAAATTTATTTGTAATTTTTACATAAAAGTTAAAACTAACTGAATTAATATTAAATTTAAAATTAAATTGACGCATTTATTTACTTATTTTTATATATTACATGAACACATCTTACCGTTAGTTATAAAAATACAATAGCAAAAGTAGTACAAATGATCGACACAAATATCTGATTGTTAGCATAATTGTCAGTGCAATAAATACATGTATTTATTACAAACTTATTTCACTCAAAAAAGCATAGAGCAACAACATTGTGTCCATAGGATCGTATATTAAACTTTTGGCTTTGAAAATTGTGCATATCGAAGATTGAAATTTTATCGGCATTACTTGTTATCAATTGCTAAAAATGGTGTCTTCTTGTTGGCTCTTTAGTAGCATTATTATTATGTAGTCACTAGAATGATTGCACTACACTAATTTACTATCATCACATATATAACTTATTTTTATTGCCAGTATTTTTTATTTGATAATATATAATTAAAAATTGCATAAACATATAATAATAATAATAATAACTAATTTTTAATTAATAGTATTTTTTATTTGATAATATATAATTAAAAATTGCATAAACAATAATAATAATAATAATAATAATAATAATAATAATAATAATAATAATAATAATAATAATAATAATAATAACAATAAGGATATAACAATAATAATAATACTAAATAATACTAATAGTAATAGTAACAATAATAATAATATTAGTAATAATAACATTAATAATAATAATAGTAATAATAGTAATATGAATAGTGATAAAAATAATGATTATGACAATAATAATAATAATAATAATAATAATAATAATAATAATAAAAATAATAATATGAATAATAATATAAATAATATGAATAAGAATAAAAATAATATTTGTAATAATAATAATAATAATAATATCGTTTTTAACATATATTTTCAAACACAAATTTACTTCATTTTATCAAAAATATGGCAACAGAAATAAAATATATTACATGGTTTAAAATTGTATTTTAAAATTTATTTGTTTATCTGTCCGACATTTCATTATTTTGTTTAAATATTTCTAACAAATAAATACGTTTGGTACTTATTATAAATAAATCACTTTTCTATATTGTTTGTTTTTTAAAAAACATTTGACAATTCGTAGGCATTGAAATTCATTACATGTATGTATGTATTATTAATATTTAATAAATTTGCTTTGATGACACTTTATTTATAAATTAACAACACATACGTAGCCGATTGAACAAATGTAGTTATTTATTTTAAATTTTGCTTTGAACACTACAAAACATAGTTACAAAAGCGGTGTGCGGTAAATAACAAATTAAACATATCGCAAACGTATTACTAACATTTTATTCCCAAAAAAGCCCGTTTTGTTTTCTTTTGTTTAACCATTAAACTCATAAAACATATTTCTTAAAACTTTTAATCCCTTGATGTATAAATAAACTTTATTTACTTTATTTACTATGTTAATACGTTGTATATATATATATATATATATATATATATATATATATATATATATATATATTCACATATATATTGATAACATACATTGTACAAATAATTTTCAATTGCAAATCTTTTTTAAATAGGCTCTTAAATCATTGTGCTTTAAATTTTAAAATATATACTTCCTATCATGACATAGGAATCAAAAAGGAGACGAAAAAGAATATTAAAATTTAACCGCTGTGTTTGTTTTTATTAGACTAAAATTTTATTTACACAAAAAAAAACAAATTTTAATGTAAAAATAAAGAAATAATATATATATATATATATATATATATATATAT
>JAKXYG010000566.1:40000-52500 GCA_025895645.1 Cardicola forsteri | reverse complement strand
ACTGTGCATTAGAAATAAAATAAATAAATAAATATGAATTTTTTGGTTAATTAAAAAACAATTTATATTTTAATAAATACGTATTATTATTGATTCGTCACGTCACAATTTTCCATTTGTGCACGTTTGTCTTGTCAACCACAAAAGTAACAATTTTTATTCATTTTGTTTTATTCAATTGTCAATTGATACTTGACATAGAGGAAGGTAGCAAAGGCTTTGAAACAAAAAAAATAGTTTATTTATTTTTAAAAAACCCAAATGTTACAATGCTTAATTACTTTAACAGATTTAATTGTCCAACTATTTTAAAACCGTTAAATGTTTTGTCCAAACGACATATTCATTCTACAAATAAAATCATTTTAATCCCTTATAAAATACAATATGATCACATATTGTTGGTGCTTTATTTTGACAGCTTGTGTGTAGTATTATAAAAATCACACTACAATGATTTCACACAGTTAAATGATATTAAATACTATAGGTTGTAAAATGTAGCATACAGTCAATGGAGTAAATTACAGTGGGCAATAATTGACATTTTTATTTTCATTTTAAAATTGAATTTTGTCGAATTTTTATCATAATAATAGGGAATTTTCGTACATTATTAAATAATCATTTTGTAATAAAAAAAAACACTAATTTTGTACCATACCCAATCTTTAATTAATTGCTTACAATTTTTATTTATTTGTACAATTTATTTAATACGTTTAAACCATCCAGCAAAGTCAAACATAAGCTTGCGTTTAAACTCAACCGCAAGTTCCCCCAATGTTTTGCAATGTTTGGTAACAATTTCCTTCTTCTTTTACAATTTTCCTCTCTTTTATACAAGATCGGTTTTTTACTATTTGGTTGTGTAATGAACATATTTGTTTTTAAGTATTTTGACCAATACAGGGTCTAAAATGGGACTTGTCATTAGACTCTTATTTTTTATTTTTTTTGGCTTTAACTTGAGATACTCTTTTCAACAAAGTAATTATGCCAAAATAATATGGGCTATCAAAACTTGAAGTTAATTGTTTTTTAAGTTTTTTATAATTATAAATATTTAAGTGTCTTGGAGTTTTAGATAAGCAGCATTCAAATGGGTAAATGGTAATAGTTACACTTAAAAAATATATACATACAAAGTTAATAACATAAAAGGATTATGCAGCAATAATTTTAAAGAAAATTATTATTTCCTTACATAATTTTACATGTGCATACATAACCCAGCACATGTTACTGCATACATTTTAGTTAAAAAAAATTAATGAGTTTAAAAATTTTGTATGTATATAAAATCTAGCAAAATATTAAAGAACAATTTTAAATACTTAACTCCCTCCATTTCTGTTTAATCAAATATTTTAATTTGATGCTTTAACCTTGGCACAATTTTGAAGATTTACGGCAGTTGATTACAATGAATTTAAATAGTAGAAGCTTTTTTCTTAACTGCTAAAAAATAACAAACAAATAAAAAATGTTTGGATTAGAAATGATTCAATCTAGCCAGTCCCAAGCCTGGATAAAGGAGGAGGGTTTGAGCGCAAGGTTGGCAACCTGGCCTTTGTAAAAATTTATACTGCTGCGGAAACAATGAAAGATGACGCCATTCTGGCAAACAACAACGTTTCTGGATGGCAAAGTTACCAGATGACAAGGTTGGTGAAAAGCCGAAAGAAAGCGCAATCTTCGATTTGCAGAATATTTAATGCCAACGAGACTTTGTTATTATTGTTGTTGTTGTTTTGTTGAAATTGTTGTCTTATTGCCCCATGCTTATTCTTAAAGCAAAAGGGTTTTGTATAATATATAATATATAATGCTTAAGTGATGTAAGGAAAGTCAATCAATTTGTTAATTTTGACAGGGCCTATTTTAGCCCCTGTAGATAGCCTTTCTTCCACAAACCACTCTCCAGGTTTGGGACTGATTAGATTGGTCCAACCAGTTTAATCAATTGACAATTAAAATGAAACGAGTACTTTGATTAAGTTGAACAAACGAGTGACGTCGTCAACTCTTTATTACTATTATACTTGTTCAGTACATTAAACGATCAAATCCAGTGGTTTTGCAAGTGTAACCGGGGTGGTTTAGCGGTACAGCGCTTGACTCGCACCTGAGTGGACACAGGTTCGAATCCCACTTATGGCCTACTCAATATGTGCCCACATTTGGCTTTGCTAACATGTCCACTGCTAAAATTGCATTCTTCGTCAAAACATTGAAAAAAGTAAAAATAAATAAAAATAAATCAATAGATGTACCAATTTGGAAATAATAATAATAATAATAATAATAATAATAATAATAATAATAATGATTTAACAATTATCCTCTGTGTATCAATTGCGTACAACTGGCTTAATTGACTTAATTCTAATTCCTTCTTGTCTGCGTTAATATATATAAAAAACAATAAAGACTAGTAATTTTTAAATAAATACGTTTTTATTTAAAATACATTTTGAATAAATAATATATTTTGGCATAACAAAAAAGTGATAAACCCTTTTCAAACTATATTATTATTATTACTATTATTATTATTATTACTATTATTACTATTATTACTATTATTACTATTATTACTATTATTACTATTATTACTATTATTACTATTATTACTATTATTACTATTATTACTATTATTACTATTATTACTATTATTACTATTATTACTATTATTACTATTATTACTATTATTACTATTATTACTATTATTACTATTATTACTATTATTATTATTATTATTATTATTATTATTATTATTATTATTATTATTACTGTTATTATTTATATCATTATTACCACCATTGTTTTTATCATTACCACTAAAATTATTATTAATGTTAATACTTATATTGTTATCATTATTAAAATTATTATTATTATTACTATTATTATTATTAATAATAATATTAATATTATTATTATTATTAATATTATTTCTATTATTATTATTGTTATTAAAAATATTATTATTGTTATTATTATTATTGTTATTATCATTATTATTACTATTATTTTTATTATTATTATTATTATTATTATTATTAGCCAAGAGTTTTAATCTAGAATTCTATGGAACAATTTTGTTATTCTATGGTCTTCAGAACACTAATGTTTTAAAATAAATTATATTGTATTTTTTAAAATAATTGTAAATTAGTTCAAAATGTCTTAAACATTATCTATATAAAAATACACACATTTTATTTTGTATGCAAAAAAATTGGCACACTATAAACCAATCAGCAACAAGACCGTTTTAAATGTGATTGGTTCATTTGTTTCAATGTCAAAATTTTTCTACCCCTTCCCATCCTATCACCATATAAATAGACTAAATAGGGCCAATTTTGGCATTTACACGTGTGTGCATGCATTAAATGCATTGTTCCAATTCCTTTTCATCTATTTCGACTACATCAACACCTACAACAGACAATTCCATTTCGATCAAAGCGATTTACCCATTGGATTTGTCACAAAATATGTCAATAAAAACATCATCCCCGAAAAGTGATGTCAATTCGTTTTTGATTACGGATTTATTGTCGTCAAAAAAACCGAACAATTGTGACAATAGCTTGACAAAAACAACAACAGCAACATCTACTGATTACATTTCAAATTTAACAAATCAATATTCTAACAATTATCAATTTATTCGTACTTATTGCCAACAGTTGTACGACGCTTCTTCTCTACGTCAAAATGATGCATATGATTGGAAAAGCGTTCAAAATAATGATTTGCCCACTGCTGATCACTATTCATCCCATTTGAATCAGATGTTGCTGCTGAACAAGATCAAGTCACATTTAATTACGACGAAATGTAACGTTGACATGAATTATTCAAGGTCAGCTGTGTCCAACCTTTTGGCATCTCTTGTATCATTGTCCACTTACCAACATTCAAGTCCACTCTACAGCAACTGGGTTAAATGTCTGTGGCAAAAAGTAGGTGCCAAATTCAAAGATATAACCATTTGTGAAGATAATTATTGCGGCATAGACAATAGATCAAATCAATGGTTTCAAACACAATTGAACAGCACGTGTGAAAAACAGTTTGACAAAGCCGATAAATGTCGTGTAAATGACACGGAATATGTACATTATGATGTACCGGTAAATTTAAAGCAATCCATCGCCGTCGATCATGCGAAGCTGTCAAGTCCGACGCCAAGCGATGGAGGATTGGACAGCACGACGAGTCCGAATTCCGCGCTCGATGCACTCATTCACATGACAACTTCGACCATGCAACAGTTGAAACAAAGAAACAATTTATCTGGTTTGTATTGATTTTAATAATATAATTATTATTAAGATTATTATTATTATTATTATTATTA
Organism: Cardicola forsteri; assembly: GCA_025895645.1. NCBI lineage: Eukaryota > Metazoa > Platyhelminthes > Trematoda > Strigeidida > Aporocotylidae > Cardicola > Cardicola forsteri. The sequence goes on along the minus strand of JAKXYG010000566.1, from coordinate 48,125 downwards.
TTATTATTATTATTATTATTAAGATTATTTATTGTTATTATTATTATTATCATCGTTATTATTGTTATTATTATTACTATCATTATCAATATTATTATTATTATTATTATTATTATTATTATTATTATTATTATTATTATTATTATTATTATTATTATTATTATTATTACTATCATTATTATTATTATTATTATTATTATTATTATTATTATTATTATTATTATTATTATTATTATTATTATTATTATTATTATTATTATTATTATTATTATTATTATTATTATTATTATTATTACTATTATTATTATTATTATTATTATTATTATTATTATTATTATTATTATTACTATCATTATCAATATTATTATTATTATTATTATTATTATTATTATTATTATTATTATTATTATTATTATTATTATTATTATTATTATTATTATTATTATTATTATTATTATTATTATTATTATTATTATTATTATTATTATTATTATTATTATTATTATTATTATTATTATTATTACTATTATTATTATTATTATTATTATTATTATTATTATTATTATTATTATTATTATTATTATTATTATTATTATTATTATTATTATTATTATTATTATTATTATTATTATTATTATTATTATTATTATTATTATTATTATTATTATTATTGTTATTATTATTATTGTTATTTTACCGAAAGCAAGTTAGTTTTATGCTTATTTTTCATTCTTGAGCATAAGTCATGGAAAAACATTTTTTATATATATTATTTTATTATGTCTATTAATTAATCTTTTTATTCAATTTTTTAATTAAAAAAATTTATATATATTATTTTATTATGTCTATTAATTAATCTTTTTATGTAACAATAATGCAGGGTTTTAAAACGTTTTAACAAAGTAATACAGTTTTCATTAAACCACATATATATGTCGTTTTTATAGCTTGCATGTTTCAGGTTGATGAAGAAGGAGAGTCTAAGCGCAAAGTCCTCTGTAAAAAATATTGCTAAAAAAGTAGCAAAAAGGACACCATTTCACTCAATTGCGGTGTACTTCCAATGACAGGATTTAGCAAAATCCGAAAAGAATTTCAATCTTTGATAATCAGAATCCGTAAAGCCAAATTATATAAAACAATCTTGCGTTGCCTCATACTTTACAAAACGAAAGACTAAAAATTGAATAATAATAATAATAATAATAATAATAATAATAATAATAATAATAATAATAGTAATAATAATAATAATAGTAATAATGATAATAATAATAGTAATAATAATAATAATAATAATAATAATAATAATAATAATAATAATAAAGTAATAGTAATAATAATAATAATAATAATAATAATAATAATAATAATAATAGTAATAATAGTAATAATAATAATATTATTACAAAACCCTTTTGCTTTGATAATAAGCCACCCCTTTGAGTGTTTAACTTTCTGTACTAATGGCGTAAATGGGTTTTTCTATTCCATAATGCTAAATGTAATTTTATTGAAATATTTAAACTGACTGTAATAATAATAATAATAATAATAATAACTTCATCATGGACTGTCCTGAGTCAGGTCGGGAGATAAGGCGGTTTTGATGACAGGATTAACAACCTGGTTTTGACATGAAATATATAGCAAATAAGTGAAAGCGGCGTAATTCCGATAACGGGGTTTAATTAAATCGGAATAGAATTACAATCTTTACTATGCACATTATTTAAAGCCAAACATTTTATGTACAAGTCTAGGGAATAATCTTGTTGCCCCATATTATTCAAAACAAAAGGAGTTTAAATAATATATTATTATATTATTAATTATATATATATATATATATATATATATATATATATATATATATATATATATATATATATATATATATATATATATATATATATATATATATATATATATATATATATATATATATATATATATATATATATATATATATATATATATATATATATATATAATTATCATTACTATTATTATTATTATTCAATTTTTAATCTTTCGTTTTGTAAAGTATGAGGTAACGCAAGATTGTTTTATATAATTTGGCTTTAAGGATTGTGATTATCAAAGATTGAAATTCTTTTCGGATTTTGCTAAATCCTGTCATCGGAATTACACCGCAATTGAGTGAAATGGTGTCCTTCTACTATACTTCTTTAGCAATATTTTTTACAGAGGACTTTGCGCTTAGACTCTCCTTCTTCATCAACCTGAAACATGCAAGCTATAAAAACGACATATATATGTGGTTTAATAAAAACTGTATTGCTTTGTTAAAACGTTTTTAAAACCCTGCATTATTGCTACACTATTTTTTAATTAAAAAATTGAATAAAAAGATTAATTAATAGACATAATAAAATAATATATATAAAAAATGTTTTTCCATGACTTATGCTCAAGAATGAAAAATAAGCATAAAACTGACTACTTTCGTAAAAATTACAAATTAAAAAAAACGGATAAGTTATAATTCACATATATATATATATATATATATATATATTTTCTTCACAGTTTTTTTCTTTTTATAAAAAGTGACTGTTTCTAGTCAGCATTCTCCATTTGGTTATGTTTGTAGCGTTAATTTTTGTCAGTTCTTTTTCCTTCATATCTGCTTTCTCACACAATCCAACCATCTACTCTTTGGTCTGCCACGATTTTTTTTGCTTTCCACTTCCAATGCCATTATTCTCCTCTTAACGTAGTTTTACTCTCTACGCAGAATATAACCGTACCACCTCAACATATTTTCTTGAATTTCCGTACATATTTCGATGACTTTTAGCGTCACTTTTTATTCTGTTTAATTTGAACATACATTTTATCTCACAATTTATATACTACTCTTATTTGGAATTATGAAAAAAGAACCCAACAATTTTTAGGCCAAACATTCTTCTTTCCTCTATTATATAGGGTCGCTATTTCTGGTTCTCTATTGAACCACTTTGGTGTGGGTGTTATTCTGCCACAAGCTGATTTGATTGGTTCATTTCTTATCCTCTCTAGCCAAATCAATGAAGTTAGACTATAAATACAAATTATAATTTTGAATCAGTTTTGTTTAGTAAAAATGTTTATATTAAACTTTTATCTTTGTAAAAAAACAGTTTTCCAATACAATTTGAAATAATTTATGGAGTATAACAAAAACCCCATTTATTGGTTAACTAATAACTTTAAAAGTGAATAGATACTTTATTATTTGTATTAATTTGAATGTTTTACGGGAAACATGGCTTTCAGTAGTGACTAAACGTGAGCCCGCATTTTAGTACCGGTGATGGAATTTGATTCCATGCTTTATTAACTGTTTATTTCACACACACACACACACACACACACGAACTCATTTGCACAAAACAATAAAAACCAAATAAAATAAAATAACTTTTTTTAAATCAGAAAATTTCAAAGATGAAATGTTAGAATTGTTAGATTTATTTGAATAATAAATTCATTTGTTTTCAGCCAACCGCGAGCAATGTACAAGTGTCTCACATCCTCTTTTAGAATCATTAACAGTGCGTATATTATTAAGTTTTACATATGAACTAGAACCGATGCCCTATCTAGTGTAAAGCGAATGGCTTGGCCACTTAACTACAATTAGTTGAAACAAATTGCTTAGATGGTAATCTATTATCCATCCGCCAAGGGTAATAGGAGAATGCATTCGTGTACTGTGCATAGATCTAAAGATAGTCGGAAGTTTTGGGGTTCCCATTCCGCCCCGAATGTAGCTTTGCGTTTTTGGTAGTATAAATTTGATGCTAATGATTTTGAAAATTTGAGTAATATTTACAAAGTTACCATTTCTAATGACAGTAAAATTCTTGGTGCATCCTGGACTAAATGACTACAGTCATCTAGACTAATAACAGCAGGAATCGAGTGTACATTAGTATAACTAAGCTTTCATTGAACTCCTCCTTAGTAAATAGGTGTTAGCATACACCTAAGATGCTTAAAAGTTGTCTCAAGGTATCCATTTACTGTATGTAGTTAATTAAGCTTGTGAATCCGTTAATCCCTAATTCCTGCAAAAATTGCAACGTCAATTCGTGTAAACACTGGCGTCGTCGCAAGAAACTAGTTACGTAACTTTATTCGACAACTTCTTTGCATAGAAATTTGGGATGCTATGTAACTAACCAAGAAGTAGCTTAAAAACGACTAATTTGTTAAAACATTTTGTACAATAAACTTTAAAACAGTTTTGTAATACAATAAATTATTTGGATAAGACTTCTACTATCGGTTATGCTAAATGTTTGGCTATTAATAAGTATTTATGAAAGAACTATCAGAATTATCAGATACAATTGAATAATAAATGCACTTAATTTCAGTCAACCAGGAGCACTGTACATCTGTTTCACATCATTGTTTGAAATCATCAGTGGTATATATATTTCAAATACGTACTTTAACTTACGCCCTATATAGTGTTAGTTTTAATTTCCAATAATGGTGATATTTTTGACTGTTATTTCTTTATGTGGTGTATCCTGGAGTAGATACTCACAAGTGTTTAAACTAATAACAACGGAGACTAAGTGCATAGCAATATGACTAGGCTTTTAATGGACTCCTGCTTAGTAAATAAGTGTTGGCATACATTTAAGATGCTTAAAATTTACGTCAAGGTATCCATTTAAATTGTTTGTCTGTTATTATTTGACATGTAGCCAACGGTTTTCACAAATCCGCAAATTCGCACTTCAGCCACAACAACAACAACAACAACAGCAGCAGCAATAAAGTGCCTCAGTCGCGCAAACGACGAAAAACGCGCACGACGTTTTCCAACTTGCAACTAAACGAACTGGAAAATAATTTTGTTCGTCAAAAATATTTGACTCCATCTGACCGCGATCGAATTGCCAGACACTTGAGTCTGACGAACACGCAGGTAATTCGGGGTTTTGTTTTTTCCGATGTTGTATAGTTTTTGTCAGTGGCGAAACGTCACAGTATTCCATTGCATTGTGCTGGGATTTATTACTATTATTACTGTTGTTATTATTACTACTATTACTATTATTATTGTTATTATTACTATTAATATTATTAGTATTACGATTATTATTATTACGATTATTATTACTACAATTATTACTATTATTATTACTACTATTACTTCTACTACTATTATTATTGTTATTATTATTATTATTACTATTATTATTATTACTATTATTATTATTACTATTATTATTATTATTATTATTGCTTTCGAATATGTGATTATGTTTAAACTTAATAATTTAAATTACAAAAAAATTATTTTTCATTCTTTAATAATATTAAAAAGCTTTTGTTTTAATCCACATGGTATAAAACTAAAAAAGAAAAAAATAGACACTAATTCTTATCTTAAACTAAAAAAAATAAATAATATAATTTGTTTTCTTTACTTTTAATAAAATGTAATAATAATAATAATAATAATAATAATAATAATAATAATAATTTTATAAAAAAAACGATTGTTAAAATTTTTTTAAATATGTTATTAGCACTTGTACAGCATTGAAATAACAATAACTTCGACCAATTATTATATTACCAAATGTTTATTTTTAACACATGTCTAGGTCATCACGTGGTTTCAAAACAGACGCGCCAAGATGAAGCGCGAATCCGACGAACTCGAAAGAGACGTTCGCGCTGCTGGGAAAGAAAAATATTGCAAACTATCCGATGGCTCTGTGGCCAACGATGACGCAATGTCTACTTGTGACACAGATGATTCTTCGGACGAAAAAATTGATTCAAGCGAAAGTCATCAGACTAGAAATGAGGATACAAATCATGATGATGATGATAATGATGATCGATTTGAGTCCATCAACACAATGCCCTTCTGTTGACAAAACAAAGCAGAAGTTCGATGAATCAGCTGTGGCGACCGGATCTGGAATAATTTCAAAATTTACATGTTGAAATTAGTCATGTAATGGATAAGTGTGTGAAGACTGTGTACATATATTTTTTGAATTATAAATTAATTTGACTGTACATAATGACATTTTTTAAAAAATGCAATAATTTAATAAATTTTTTAAATATTTAATTTGTTTAATAAAAGGTCTTATCGTTAATTTTTTGTTATTTTAAATTACAATTTTATATATTTTAACATGATCACTTTTTTATTATTTCTATATTTGTACAACTTAATTAAATAATTTATACTAATGTTAGCAAACAAAAAAAATAAAAACATTTCTTGGCTGTTAGAAAGCATTCTTGTAATATTATTTATTTAATTATTTTTCAATGTTTATTACTGTGAATGTTTTACAAGAAACGTCTTTCAGCAGTGGACATTTTAGCAAGCCGAACGTTGGCCCGCATTTTAGTGGGCCGGCGGTGGGATTCGAACCCCGATGACCACCAAGGTCTAAGTTCGAGCGCTGTACCGCTAGACCAGCCCGGCACCACTGTTTTCAAGGACTGACAATGTCGCCTGATTTTTAATTATTTTTCTTAGCCTAATGGCTTCACATGATTTGTGTATGTTTTTAGAAATATTTTAAATAGTCTCAGTTGATACTTGCACCTATATGCTAATCATGGAATCTCAATTATACCTTGGTACACTCGGCTTCTGCTGTATTGGTCTAGGCACATGGGGTGCATCTAGTCTAGGATGCACTACGTGGAGATGACAGTCAGGAATATTATTATTATTAAAAATTGAAACTTGATAAGCATTATTCTGAGTTTCAGAATTACTAACATCGCAAAATACATAAAAAATCTATCATGATATGAGTCTACAATATGTAACTGTTGAGTTAATAGAAATCATTTTGACAAGCATTTAGGATTACTTAAGTTCGAGTTCAGTCAGGACCACTAGACCACCTCGGCGCCGAGTTTGAACTTATGCATTTGAGTAAACATTATTGTAAGTTGATTGGGCAGTACACATAAATTATTGAATGTGTAGCCTCGTTTTAATAAGACACTTATAACAACCTAAATTAGCTGTTTAAAAGTAGGTTAAAAAATCAATCAGTCTTTTTCAAAATAATCGAACATTATATGGTCTAAAAGTAATAATTAAAAAAAATAATTGGTTTAAACTAAAAATAAAAAATGCATATGATAGTCAAATACTTTTGTCGGGAAGAATAATTCAAGATAGTAAATTTGTACCTGAAACAATGATATGTAACATAGCTGTTGCTTTCTAAATTAATTATTATTTTACGGTAAAAAAATGATATATTATACGCAACCCTTTTGCTTTAAAAATAAACATGGGGTAATAAGACAACAATTACAGCAAAACAACAACAACAGTAAAGTCTCGTTAACATTAAAGATTTTGCAAATTGAAGATTGAGCTTTCTTTCGGCTATCACTCGACACTGTCATCTGTGTAACTCTGTCATTCAGATACGTGCAATTACTACTTTGCCGTTATTTGTCGGAATAGCGTCCTATTGATTGTTTCTGTAGCAGTACAAGTTTTTTACACTAGGCCAGGTTGCTATCTTTGGGCACTTAAACACTCCTTCTTTATCCAGGCGTGGGACTGAAAAGATTAAATCATTTCTGATCCAAACTAGGCGGAGTTTGTTAAAAAAAATTAATAAAAAATATATTTCTTGAATAATTTACATGTAACTGTATCGTTCTAAGAAATTCTAATTAAATAAAATAATTATTTTGTTTAAAGATGTTTTAATTGTTAATTCAATTGACTTTTATTACATTTTTCTTTTTTTATTATTATTACTATGATTGTTCTTACAATTATTATTATTACTACTATTATTATTTCACTTGTTGTTATTGTTATTATTATTATTATTATTATTATTATTATTATTATTATTATTATTATTATTATTATTATTATTTATATCGACTCTCCAAAAATTTCGTCTACTTTAGGTCTATTAAAATATGCTGATGATATGGTACTATACAGTGGCATTTCATCAACTCACGATATTGAACAGTTTAAACATAATACGAATGAGATCGAACAACGGTCTAAGAAGTCTAATCCTTTCTTAAATCCACAAAAATGTAAAATGGTAAATTTTACGACGGTAAAGCC
>JAKXYG010000566.1:0-35000 GCA_025895645.1 Cardicola forsteri | reverse complement strand
AACTTTGAACGCTCAAACCCTCCTCCTTTATCCAGGCTTGGGACTGGCTAGATTGAATCATTTTTAATTCAAACTAGGCGGAGTTACAAAAAATAGTACAATGACTTTATTATTATAATAATCTACCGGCCCGGGTTCGAATCCCACTACGGGCACTAAAATGTCGGCCCACGTTCGGCTTCACTAAAAAAATGTCCACTGCTGAAAGATGCGCGTTTCCCGTAAAACATTCAAAGTAGCAAACATACATAAATAAAAGATAATTCATATAATAATTGTACATTGAAATATTGGCTTTGAGAATCGTATTTATCAAAGGTTGGAAATTCTATTCGAATTTTGCCAAACCCCGTTATTAGAATCATGCTTTTATTTTTGTGTTATAATTTAATAAAATGGTGTTCTCTTGTGTTTTCCCTTTAGAAGTACAATATTTTTTAAAAGATTATTCTTTTTCTTCTGTTTTTACAGCTTTTCTTTTATTTATAAGGTGTTGCTAAAATTTTCTATCAGTTAGTTCGGCTATTTCTTCTCCTTTACCTGTTCACAATCCAATGTTTAAAATGCCCACTCTCAACTTTTCCTCTATACATTTCCGTTGAACTAACTTCTATAGTTTGGCTTGTCCGTTACCAGGTAGCCTTTACTGATTTATCACATGACTCAGGCGTCGCCTACGAGAATGCCCCAATGTTTATGAAACCAGTATAAAACATTATGACCATTATAGTGTTTAAGCGTGGGTTTTATTACCGGATGACCTTCCTGACGCAAATCCTCCTCTTTTATCCAGGCTTGAAACTGGCCTGATCAATTCATTTTTGATCCATTTTTGATCCTTTCCACTTGGACTACAAACCGGGCTCCGGTTGACTCCGTAAGCAACTGTTACGAGAGCAATAATTAGCAAACGTGTAGTTTACACCAATATTACAATTTATAAACTTTTTTACATGCGAAAAACAATTGTCCTATCTCGCTCCCTCCCAAAAAAAAAACGTGAGAATAATTTTTTTCCTCCCAAAAAAAAATAAATTTAATCGAACAAGAACCTGGACATTGTGAACACGACGATTTTGCCCATCATTACCATCATTGATTCAACAACACCAATTACATATTTTTTGTACAAAAATTTAAACACATTACAGCAACATCAGTACTTGTAAGCATGCAATTAACAAAATGCGAAATAATAATACGTACATGTATACACACACACACACATACATACCGTAAATGTGTTAGAACGACAAATGATAGTAATAATAATAATAATAATAATATTGTAAATTAGTAATTATATTTAATTTGTGCACGCTGAGTTTACTGTATATATGCATGTATGTATGCATGATAAACTATAAGCAGACGTACAAACACCTAATTGTAAAAATTACACTAATTTGCTGTCATAATTAACATGTCAGTTGCAGGAAAAGACAATGAAACATATAATTATGGTAATTGAAAAAAACATTTATTTTCTTTAACACATTACATGTATGTGTGTAAATGTATTTTGGGTGCAAAATTTGATAGCACCAATTTGTCATTATCTACGTTTTACACACACACATACATATTTTTTCCCATGTGTTTGGGATAATATTTTGTTATTGGGGTATGCAGTAACATTTATACTTATTAAATAACGACAGAACGTAGATTTTTAAAACGTTTAGAAATGGAAAAAAGAAATTGTTGAATTACTTAAAAGAAAAATTAGTATAATTTATTAATTAGAATTAATCAGATTTACTATAAATAATAAATTTATTGGGGCAAGTTTAACCACCAGTAGCTTATTAGGTTAAGACGCTGGCCTGACACCAGATAACGCATGATTTGAAGTTTATGTGTGTGTGTGTGTGTAAAACTTGAATGGTATGCACTGCTAACTCCGCCTAGTTTGGATTAGAAATGATTCAATCTAGCCAGTCGCAAGCCTAGATAAAGGAGGAGGGTTTGAGCGCAAGGTTGGCAACCTGGCCTTTGTAAAAATTTATACTGCTGCGGAAACAATGAAAGATGACGCCATTCCGGCAAACAACAACGTTTCTGGATGGCAAAGTTACCAGATGACAAGGTTGAGTGAAAGCCGAAAGAAAGCGCAATCTTCGATTTGCAGAATATTTAATGCCAACGAGACTTTGTTATTGTTGTTGTTTTGCTGTAATTGTTGTCTTATTGCCCCATGCTTATTCTTAAAGCAAAAGGGTTTTGTATAATATAATAATATATATGCACTGCTAATGACTCCAAATAATGATGAAATAGCTGTATAGTGCTCCTGGTGGACTCAATGAAAAACCATCAATAAATTCAGAAATATTTTGGATACAACGTGTGTAAATACCGAGAAATCAAGTGCACTGGTCTTGCGTTTTTGTAAATGGCTGTAAGCATTTTAATGTAAAGTGTTCCATATTCTTCTTACTCTCATCATTTATCTAGGATTGAAACCGGTTAGATCGGTTTATTTTTATCTTCATCAGGCGGAGCTAATTGTTAAATATAATATTAAATATTACTGTTTTAAAATTTAAATTTAATTGGTTCCAGTTAAAAAAATGTAACCTTTGAAAACATACTAACATTGTATATTAATCGCATATTTATCTATAACACTAATTAAACATTCATCTTCTTAATTGGTAACATTAAACTTGTATTATCGATGCACAGCATTCATTGATTATTTATTTATTTTTACTACTTTGTATGTTTTGATGACAAACGCATTTTTTAGCAGTGGACATTTGAATGATGCTGAACGCGTGGATCGATGGCGGAATGCGAACCCATGGTCCACGTTGAGATCTGTACCGCTAGATTAGACCAGCATTTAAGTGACTACCAGTCAACTAAAGGACAACCCATCTATCTTTCAATAATCCAATTTTACAAAAGTTTATTCATTCTTGTGATAACTATCTGTTCGGTTTGTACACAACAGTAAATACATGGGCAAATGTCACAATGACACATTGTTACAAACACACGTTATACAGCACCATACCAAAATATAATTGTATTATTCAAAAAAATGTAGTTTAAAAATAATTAAAAATTGTAGGCATACATTCTATTGTCAGCCCCTCCAATTAATTTTTTGTTTTAAAAGTATACTTTTGTAAACATTTTTTTAAACCAATTATTGTCACAAAAATATTGATATTTATAATTTGAACAAATGACAAATGAGAGGAAGAAACAGTAAATAAATTAACTTTTCAAAATGCTAATTTGTTATTAACCAAAAATGTGGAAATTTGTGTAAGAAGTAGAAACACTTATCTCTACCGTTGTAAAACCTAATAACATTAATAATAATAATAATAATTAGTAGTAGTATTATTAATGTGCGAAAAACGACCCATTATTTATATCGTTAAAAACGTTCGTATTTTAAAAACAAAACCATCTTTTTCCGAAATGTGTTCATTTGACTTGTGCATTTTTTTACACGCACCCCATGAAAGCAATAGTATGTTTGTAACTAACCGCAACTGCAAAAAATAACACTATAAAATAATAATAATAATAATGTTGATGTTTGTACATTACAACAACATTGTGTCAAAAAGAAATTTGTTATTTGTTGAGACAAACGCTTGTTCAAAAATAAAATTAGCGTAAATATTATTATTTATTATTGCCATAGTATTAATTGAAAAAAATATGGTACATTGGTAGATGGGTAAATGTGGGACTTTAAAGACAACTGCTTAATAGTATAGTTTATAAAACAAATTGTAAACTACTAATTTGTTAATTAATTTTGGATAATTTTGCATGTAAAAACAATGTATGTATGACATATAATATATATGAAGGTAATCAATTTAATAAATGAAATGACACATTTGAAAATATAATTAATTTTAATAATATTTTTGGGATGTAAGTTAACTGATTTGGCATTATTTAGAATTGTTTGTTTTTAAACAAATTGAAATAAATGATATGTATTGAAATTAGGAAATAGAATATTTATTAATAATTTAAATGTGTTTAACTTCGCCTAGTTTGGATCAGAAATGGTTCAATTTAGCTGGTCCCAAGCCGGGATACACGAGGAGGGATTGAACGCGCAGGGTTAGCAACCTGGCCTCTGCAAAAAATTTATACTGTTCCGGAAAAAATACAAGAAGACGCCATTCCGGCAGCCAACGGCAAAAAGTGATCGTACGTATCTGGATGACAAAGTTGTATAGATGACAGGGTTGAGTGAAAGCCGAACAGAAGCTCAATTTTCGATTTGCAGAATCTTCAATGCCAACGAGACTTTGTTGTTGTTTTGCTGTAATAGTTGTCTTATTGCTTTATGGTTATTTTTAAAGCAAAAGCGTTTTGTAATATATATATGTATTTATATTTTATTTTTGCTAATTTAAATACAACAACAGCAACAACAAAAGTTAGTGATACAGTTACATCTTCATGAATTCCAAGTTTGCACAAAATTTTAAATAATCCCTTTTGATTGTTTAAGGTTTTCGGAAGTGTGTAGGGAAATGTCAGTCTATTGACTTAGCCATCATTTCCAAGATAGAATCCCAATTAAGATAGAGCGAAGATTGTCCCAAACAGCATCCGTCCAAGTATGTTTCTGACCACCTTCCCTGTACTTCCAATTGACATTTAGACAAACCAGCGTTACGATACCTGAGATTGCATCCGGATTTCCATAAAAAACGTATTCAACCTAGCGCAATCTTTGTTGTCGCGATACCAATGATTAAAAAATATAAAATTGAAGGTCATTTTGAGTTTTTTCGTCCAATCCCTTGATATGGAGGATGCAAAATGGGTATCTGAGACATCTTCTTTTTACAGGAAACATTTTTCAGGAGTGAACATTTTATCGAAATCGAACGTGGACCCGCATTTAGTGGTCCGGTGGTGGGATTCGAACCCTAGGTCTAAATCGAGCGCTGTATTTCTAGACCACAAGAACAATTAACTAAAAATAAGTCATAATTATCTATTGATCGCATCTTGAATAACCAAATCATAAAAAGAACTGACCCTCATCCACTATATTACAATTAAACAAGAAAAATTACTTGGTTAAATTCTATGTTTATTTTTTCCGAAAAACCAGAAAAAAATGGTTTTGGACTAAACAGTCAAAGATGGTAAAAAAAGTCGAGGTAGACTACAGAAAAGTTGGCTAAAAACATTCGACAAAATCCAATTGAAATGAATGTCTCATGGGGGATCAAACAACACATTTTGGAAAACTGTTTAAATAGATGGAATCAATTGGTTGTTCTAACTTTTTTAAAACAAACAAGTTTTGTGGTAAATTAACGGTAGATGATAAAAAAAGTTACGAAAAAAGGAACCAATAAGAGTTTGATAACCTATTGTGAGTGTGTAATTACTTGTCAGTTGAGGATGGAAAAGTTTCTAAATGTGTGACTAAATTTGCACGATGACGCAATATAAATCGTATAGTACAAGGTAAATATTGATTTTTTCACCTTATGCACATTTTCAAGGTCAAGAAATCTTCTTTTGATAGAAGAATGCACCAACTTGACTTACACTTACTCACGAAGGCTGATCAATAGAATTTTTTAAAAATATTTTTCTATGGTTGGTTTTATCATCTACCAAATTAACATGTGCGTTCGAATTTGGACCTCGGTGGGCGTCCGGGTTCGAATCCCACTACCGGCACTAAAATGTCCACTGCTGAAAAATGTTTCTTGTAAAACATCCAAAGTAATAAACATAAAATAAAAATAGACTCATAATTTAATGATAAACTAAATATTTAGAAAAAAAACAAGAATAAAAATTGGTTCCAAGTTTGCATAACATCCCGAATTCATATGCAAATTAAACTTGGGGAATAAATAAAGTTTCTTGGCTAAAAAATCGTTTTTTTACAACGACAGTTTTTATGGTAATTAACAGAACGATTTTTTCGAAAAAATTAGAAGTTGATCCCAGTTGATGTATCCATAAACCTATCCAGTTACATATGGTTAATGAATAACTTTTAAACATTTTGGGTGCATGCTAACACGCATTCACTAAGCAGGAGTTTAGTGAAAATCTAGTTATACCACTGTACACTCGGTTTGTGCTGTTATTAATCTCGATGCCTATAGGCACCTCGTCTGAAATGTACCACGTGAAGGAGGAATAGTCAGGAATATCAATATCACTGAAAATTGGAATTTTATAAACATTATTCACATCTTTAGAATTAAAAAACAAAACTTATTATTTTCATTTAATGATTACTTTATCGATTATCTTCAATAACGTAAATTAACAATGACATATTTTAACTACTTATAAGTAGCTAAAACAATCGTTTAAAAATAAATACACTGTAATTGTGATTTATGCAGCAATCACTAATTATCATCAAAATAGACTAATGACTACGTTTAAAACAAACAATAATTAAAATTTAAACAAATTAATGCTTTTTATTGATTATATAAGAAATCGATAGTTAACACATCCTTTTTCAAACCGGACTAAAAAATAATACCAAATAAAAAAATAAGACGTAAACTTTGACAAGACTTCATTTCGTATATTTTTGACACTTACAAACATATAAATTTTTAGTATATACATATATATATATAACAAGGGAGTACATATGATATTTAAGTTAGTGTAAATTGCTGTCATACACACAACATAGTTCGACAGTGCACAGAAAAACTGCTCTAAGGACACAATCAATGAAGAAAAAGGAATTATTAATCAACAATTGTTAACCAACACTGGAAATCCAATAAATTTTGTTAAACACCACTTTGAGTCACACAAAAAACCGAGTACAAAACTGAAGAAGGAGATAATATTGTGAATATTCTCAAAATCTAGCTAAAAAAAACATCAAAGGGGATCTTTCCACCGATCCAACTAAGAATGATGTATACTACCGAAGGTCTCCAATATTAAAACAGTTATAGCAACATTTTCTGCTTCACATTGGATTTATCAGTCCACTTGCAGTTGCGGTGACAAGTACATTGGTCGGACAATGCGTCGCTTAACCAATTGGCTTGAAGAACACATTCCCAACTGGATCAATAATAGGTCAAACGGAAGTAAACACAATCACATTTAGTACAAACCAAACATCAAATCGATTTTATTAATTGTTTTAAAGTATTAATTACTTCTCAAGCTTCGAATATGTAGAAAATCTTGAATCTGTTTGTATTCACACATTGAAACCTACTTTGTATGCACAAAAACAGTTCATCACTATGTTGAACTTAGCTTGGTCGTAATGTTTGTGCATTATAGTAATTTGTACTATATTAAATTTCAAATATATATATATATATATACTGAAATTTTATATGTTTGTGATTGACGCGAATATGCGGAATGAATTCATCTCACACTTTACGTCTTGTTATATTTTTATTTGGTATTGTAAAGAGAACTCAATACTTTAAATAATAATAAATCAATATTTGTCAACCTTGGACTTTCATACGACAAAAACCTAAACCATCAATTTTGAAATTATCAGTGTTCAAAAAACCGTCAACTGGAGTAAAATTTCGATAATTGACATGTCATGTGGCAGTTTCTCTGCACTCGTAACGTGTTCAAGAAAAATTGAAACTTTTAGTCACAGTTAGCAGAAAAAGGTGATTGTTTAAAAGGTACTTGATGTTAGAAGGATACAGAATGACAATCCAACAGGTCAACCAATTACAGTGAAAGTTAGAATAAGGCAGACAGGTTGGATCGATAACCGCATTCCTGTATACATTATCCGTATGTCTTATTTGATCTTTGGACTAGCAAATCAGCAACAGCTCGCATTGCGTCTTATACAATAAAGTTGTCACATGCGAATTGACCTTCGGCGTAATATCAAAGATCGTTCAATTAAATACAATATTTCTGCTACTTTCAATGTTTTATGGGAAACATCTTTCGGTAGTAAATAGTTGTGCAACGTCAAACGTGAAACCGCATTGGGTGCCCATTCCGGTTCGTCTCGAGCACGCTACACCGCCAAGCCATCCCGGCCTAATAAGTAGCTCACTGTAACGTCATTCCACCTAGCACCCAGGCATTATACTTGGAATGAGCGCCATTTAAAATAGGAAGTAGCCAAATGAAGTTTGAATCGTTCAAAATTTCGCCATCCGATTGTGAATAGTGCAAAAAAATTGGAATAAAATGAAATCATAAATTGTTGATTGGAGCTAACAATGGAAGTGTACATACATTTGCATGCGGTTTGCACCGGACAACAATATCAATAACAATGGAGAAAAAGACGAAAAGTCGATAATTGTATATGAAAATCTGTGACCCAATTGAACTATTCTCAAACAATAATCGATTTCCTTCAGTTAAATCACACAATTTAGCAAATCAATCAATATATAGTTCAAGTGTGCATTGCATTATTGAAAGTAATAATTTACTCAATCGTGTGTGTGTGTGTGTATGTGTATACATAGAACAACAATCCCTCGTCAAACCAACGGTTCCTTGATCAATTCGACAACAGATCCACAATCAAACAGTCCATAGGGTGGCAAGCGCTTCAAATCGCCAACAAGACGTCGTACAACGTTGCGACCCAATCCAATATCGACCAAGTAGTGACTTGTAGAATGTTCGCCGTCAGCAGATGCTGCTGTCGTCAGTGGGGAATTGACGATGGGCAAGCCGAATTCGACAATCCACTGTTGTTGGCGATAAGGAG
This sequence comes from Cardicola forsteri, assembly GCA_025895645.1. Classification (NCBI taxonomy): domain Eukaryota; kingdom Metazoa; phylum Platyhelminthes; class Trematoda; order Strigeidida; family Aporocotylidae; genus Cardicola; species Cardicola forsteri. The sequence continues at coordinate 26,278 of JAKXYG010000566.1, read as the reverse complement.
TCGACCAATGTGTCGGAGGGTTGGCGTGAACGATCAACCCGATGTTGTTTGATTGGCTCTGGGCGTTGAGCCAAGACGACAGTTGAGGATCGAGTTTGGATGACCTTGAACCGGCTTGATCAGCATCGTCGTAACCGATAATCACAAGGTCGATGCGCATTTGCGAAGGAAATTTGCAAACGGCTGCAAGTGGTAAACATGGAAAATGTGAATATATCTAATAATAATCAAAGCGATTGACAATCTGACTGGATTTCAACATCATCGGGGATAAACAGTCCCCAGGGTAGTCCAAATTCCAAAAAATCTGCACTCAGTGAACGACACTTGAGGTGTACTGACTTTAAATGTTAATTACATCCCAAATTAAACCGTTCCAGTAATCTCTATTAGCTGCAAACGGACGCCCAATTAAGTAATTCATTTGGACGACAGGACTTAGCATAAATAAAAGAACCGAGTTCGCGCGCTACAATGTCCGAACAAGTTTTCCGTTAACCGCCTGATCTTCTTTTCCATTGTAGAAATCATCCAACCGACAGTGCAGCGAATGCCACAAAATTGCCTTAAGGCAAAACGTCTATCGAACCCACTCAGGTTCGAGTTGAGCGCTGAACGGCTGGACCACACCGGCATATCTCCAATTATATTAGCCGACGTAGAGTTTACAATTGAACAACATGGTAGTAATGTTACAAGTTTATGAGGCTACATCCCAATTGGAATAAAAAGTGTTTTTTATTAAAGTTACCTAAGCAATCATATTTGAAATAATAATAATAGTAGTAGTAGTAGTAATCACTTAAAACTTTAAAAGTAGTATAAATAAAATTATAAATATTTTCTTTTCTATCAATATTGACCTTGATTCCGCAACTGTTAAAATAAAATCAATGTACTTAATTTGTTGTCAGGGCTATTAATTATTAAGATTTATAATAGCATCAAGTTATGTTTACCGTTTGAGTTTTTCAAACAGGATTTCTCACGTATTTGTGTGTTGCAATTAATTCTGTCTAGTAAGGTCTGACTTTTAAACAATCAACTTTTTCTGCTAACTGTGACTAAAAGTTTCAATTTTTCTTGAACGCGTCACGAGTGCAGAGAAACTGCCACATGATATGTCAATTATCAAAATTTTACTCCATTTGACGGTTTTTTGAACACTAATAATTTCAAAGTTGATTGTTTAGGTTTTTGCCGTATGAAGGTCCAAAGTTGAAAGCTTAATTACATTCGGCTTTGCTACAAACGTGTTTTCCATAAAACATTGGAAGCAGCAAAATATAGTGTGCATCTATTTTTTTCAATTATTCAGCCTCTAGACAATAGACTGTCTATTGTCATACCATTTCATTTGACATTATTTATCCAAATTAAGTAAATTATTTATGTCATTTTTTGATTGATGATCTAATCACATCTTCATTATTTTCCATATTTATACGGCATAGTAAAACAATCGACTTCGATGGCTTGATAAGCGTAACACAAATGTGGAAGAATAACAAAGTTTCTTGGCTGATAGACGGCATCCTTGTGACGTCGCCAATGTTGGTAAAGATTGACAGAGCCGCCTGATTGTTTGTCATAGTTATCTCCCTTAGTCAAAAAGCTCCATATAGTATACGTATACCATAAAATACCTTTTAAGTACTCTGGGTGTATGCTTGCACTCATCCACCGAAGCGGTAACCCAGTTATAACGCTGTACACTCGGTCCCTGCTGTTGTTTGTCTAAATGCCTTTCAGTACCTAGTCCAGAATGCACCAAGCGGAGGACGAAAAGTTAGAAATATCACATATACCTTTAGATACCTTTTAAGTATCCTGGGTGTATGTTCGCACCCACTCGCCGTAGCGAAAGCCACGTTATACCGCTGTGCACTCGGACCCTGCTGTTATTAGTCTACAAGCCTATAGGCACCTAGTCCAGGATGCACCACGTGGAGGACCAACAGTGACGAATATCATCATCATTGGTAAATTGAGACTTTATAAGCTGATGATCCACGACGAACGTTTATTCATCCATGTCTCGGGTTTGTGAAATAATAATAAATATATCAAACGCTACATTAATTCGGAAGGTTGTTATTTGATTATATAATAATTGGATCACATACGTTTAAATCAGATACAATACTACATTTGTTAATCGATAACCATTTTTCATTTTATGTCTAGTTTTGGTGTTGTGTGTTTGGCACAACCGTGTAATTTTTGTTTCTTTGACAAAAAACCAAGTGCTTATTTTCTAATAAAACTTTTAGTTTGTATGTACTAATGCATTTCCGGGGTAGTTGAGCGGTAAAGCTCTCCCCACGACCGGCACTAAATGCGAACCAATGTTCGGCTCCCTGTAAAACATTAAAAATGATAATTTGAAAAATTTCCACTCCACCGTAACTAGTCACAAGTTCGATATACACAATCCTCAAGGCTCAAAATTTAATAGATAATCCTATATGACGGCATCCTTGTGACGTCATCACTGTTCGCAAAGATTGACGAAGCCACCTGATTTTTTGTCAGGGTTATCTCCCTTAGCCCAACGGCTACATATGGTATAGGTGTATATGGGTGTATGTTTGCACCCACCCGCCGTAGCGGAAGTCCAGTTATACCGCTGTGTACTTGGATCCTGCTGTTATTCGTCTAGATGCCTGTGGGCACCTAGTCCAAAATGCACCGCATGGAGGATGAACAGTCAGGAATATCACCATCATTGGAAATTGAAACTTTATAAGCATTACTCAAATCCTCAGGATAACTCCTGACTATTACCTTCAAGTGGCACAGTTCAACAGAACAGTAATCAAGTATAACGCAGTATAACTGGATTTCTGATTTTGTGGATAAATGAAAGAATATAGCCTCGGGGTACTTAAAAGCTACCTTAAGGTGTAACCATTGGATTATCGTGTTGCAAACAGCAACGCCATCACGAAAATGCTGTCAATCAGCCAAGAAACCTCATTATTCGCTTACATTTGTCATACTTATCAACATGCTGTACACATAAATAGAAAATAATAGAAAGGTAAGTACTTTACCCCCCACCTCCCGACAACTCAAAACGTGTTCTGTCTTACATGACGGTCGCCTGACAATTTTCAGTCCGGGCATTCGGCTCATCCACATCCGACCAATGGCCGAGCATTCCCACAGTGCGTCCTTGTCGCCACAATCGTCTTCGTCTTCGTCCCAAAACGAAGTCTCGTGACCTTCGTCATTGCTGTCTTCTTCCAGTCCATACTGATTGGGCTTGGGGGCAAATGGCACGAGCAAATTTAATTCGGTGCGGTATACGGACGCCATTGGGTTTGGGCTCGGGCAGTTGGTGGCACGAGACGCCAGAATAGCCGGATCGGTCGGGCAAACATCTGGAGTCGGACTGACCAGGAGGACGCACGAACCGCGGACAGATAGGGACCGAGCCAAGTTGAGACAAAATGCACCTCCCAAGTGTGGACCACCGGGGAAGATGAGGATACGAGCAGGAGGACGATGCAATGCGCTGAAAGGAGGTAGGAGGAATAGGAGAAAGAAGATGGTTAAAGTAATCATAATTAACATTTGCTAATACGGGATGCTAGTGATCCTGAAGATTGGAGTCATGTTTATACAAAATCTCAATTTACAATGATGTTAATATTAGACTCTTCATCCTCCACGTGGTGCATCCTGGACTAGGTGCCAACAGGTATCTAGACGAATAACGGCAGGATCCAAGTACACAGCTGTATAACTGGGCTTCCGCTACGGCGGGTGGGTGCGAACATACACCTATACCATATGTAGCCGTTGGGTTAAGGGAGATAACCCTGACAGAAAATCAGGTGGCTTCGTCAATCTTTGCGAACAGTGGCGACGTCACAAGGATGTCATCTACCAGCCAAGAAACTTTATTATTGATTCCACGTTTGTTTCACTTATCAAGCCATCGAAGTCGGTTGTTTGCTATTCATTCATTTCATTCATTCATTTTGATTAATGACGTGGTCACCTCTTCATTATTTCCCATATTTATACGACATGTAGAACGATCGATTTCGATGGCTTGACAAGCATAGACAAACGTGGAAAAATAACAAAGTTTCTTGGCTGGTAGACGGCATCCTTGTGACGTCGCCACTGTTCGCAAAGATTGACAAAGCCGCCTGATTTTTTGTCAAGGTTATCTCCCTTAGCCCAAGGGCTACATATAATATACGTATACATTTAGATACCTTTTAAGTATCCTGGGTGTATGTTCGCACCCACCCGCCGTAGCGGAAGCCCAGTTATACCGCTGTGCACTCGGACCCTGCTGTTATTAGTCTACATGCCTATATGCACCTATCATTGAAAATTAAAACTTTGTATAAGCATTACTGATCATTATCATCTCATACACACGCATATCCTTACCGCTGGGGCGTTCGATGTGTTCGGTGCAAAAAGGCCGTCAGTCGGTCGAGAACAGATCGTCCGGCCATTTCAATCAACCGATTCCAGCCCAATCCGTTGTGGACCAAATAATTCCACAAATGGCGTCGGTGTTCGGTGCAATACATGGGAACGCGACATGCGCCAAGTTTGGTATACAAGTAGGCATACGATTGGGTTGAAAAGTCGACGTGTAACTTTTGGTTCGTTGTATCGATCGATCGATTATTGGCGTCCTGATCTAGATACTGGCCTTGAGCTTCAATAACGGGCATTGGACGTTGAACAGTAGTGTTGTTGTTGACCAGAGATAAGGATGATAACAAATTAGGCGATAATGGCTCGGATTTGGAAACATTTTTAACTGGCGTAGAAATGTTCATGTTCTTTAAAAGAGCGTCATCTGTTGGGAGAGTGGTAGCAAAAAAGGTATATGTATCCTAAATGTATGCTTGCATCCGTTCGTCAAAGTGGAAGTCCAGTTATACTGCTGTGCACTCGGTCCCTGCTGTTATTAGTCTAAATGCACCTATGTAGATATGACAATTAGGAATATCACATTTATTAGAAATCGAAACTTTACAAATATTACTCAAACGCTCAAGATCTTCTACTTCAATAATTATTCTTTTCACCAGATAAGGTCAATTAGTGACCTAGTTACGGCAAAGAATAATCGAGTATAGATGCCGGTGTGGTGTATGGCTTCGATCCAGATCACCGGTACTAAATGCAGCTTTCGTTCGGCTTCGCTAAAATGTCCACTTGTTTCCCATGAAGCACTCAAAGCAGTTACAACCAAAAATAAAGATGTTAACTTCACTACTACATAGTTTCATTTCAAATTTGTTATGCTCTAAAAAGCATGGGACAACAAGAGTATTCCATGTAATTTTATATTAAATTTTTGACTTGTAATCGAATGGCGTTCCTCTATCGTTTATTTAGTAATATTAATTTTTTTACAAGTCACGTTGCTAACCTTGGGACTGCCTACGGTAGAGTTTCTATTACATAGTAATAATTGTTTATAAACCAATAATTAGCATGTTACATGACAGGTTTGTAACGTTATTTTTAGTAACTTTTGCTGCTCTTATTAATAATAATGGTAATAAAAGTTGGTGGTAAAACTACCTCTTAATTAGTTCCAAGTTCTCAAAGTATCTCAAATAATTCCTCTCTACTGTAAACGGTTTTCGAAGGCGTGCACCGATATGTCAATCCAACGACTTTGCTCTTGTTTCCAAGATAAAGTCTCAGACAAAATAGGGTGAAAAACGTCCCGAACAGCATCCACCCAAGTACGTTTTGTGACCACTTTTCCTTTTCTTCCAATCGGCATTTGGACAAGCCAAAGTTACGAAACGTGAAACTGCATTATGATTTTTACGAAGAACGTGTCCAAACCAGCGCAATATAAGTTGTCGCGATACCAAAGAAGGAAGTTATCTCGAATTTGGCGGTTACTGATCTTTTTCGTCCAGTCCCTTGATACAGATGACACATTTGAGTGTTGTGCCAAATATATCTAAGACATCTTGCCTCAAATTTGTTAAGCTTCATGATGTCGGATCCTGTAAAAATCCAGGTTTCAGCTGCGTACAGAAGCACTGTCCGAACCAATGAAGAGAAATTGTTAATCTTTGTCTTTGAATTGGTGTTTTTTCCATCTCTACAATGAACTAGCAAGTTTTCCAAACGCAGCAGCAACTAAACAAAATCGACGATTTACTTGATTAAATGAACCTCTATCAGAAGTAATCGAAAAGCCCAGATACGTAAATTGCTTTACAATGGGAAGCACAGCATCATTTAATATAATCCTCGCATCAGGAGCCTGTGATGTCATGATGACTGATTTTTTAAGCCATATTCACCGGAAACTTTCACAGGAAAATCCAATGCTCGCTACAGTTGATCTTCATTTTCAGCTTGAAGAACAGCATCGTCAGCGTATTCTAAGCCGGCGATGGGCTTTGTACCAACATACACGCTCCTATAAATAATAATGGTGGCATCATCTTGTACAAGTAGCTTAACATTTAAGATTTTGGATTAAAATAAGAATATACAATGCCTACCAAATTCAACTAAAAAAATTCTATGCATCGCGTTGACATCCAATTCTATGAGTTTGAATAAACGGACATCTTGTAGAAGTTCAACCGTTCACAATATGGAAATGAATGAATAGGTGACTACAATGGATGTCTTACCAAACAGCGGCACGCCAACACCGTCAGGACCTTCGTCAAATTGGTGTTGTTGTTGTTTCACTGGACGATCTGCATTCTTGGCAGGTCCACCTACGCCGGTGGCGTTGTTCCCAGCCTGTTTCAAGTCCACCATTTCGTAAAATGCCGACTTGTTGAATAAAGCCAAATTGTGTTCAAAGTCGAATTCTTCGTCAATAAAGTCGTTGACGCAAATCCGATCCCAATCGGCCATCGTTGATTTGGCGCCACCGTAGTTTCGCGTTCCTCCATGACCTTCAGCCCGATGTGCCAAACGATTGGAATGAAAACGACCGCCATTTGTGTGCGCTTGGATACGGTTGAGACATGGGTGATATGAGTCTGATTCGGTGCCCGAAAAATCACTTTGAGCCTTCATAGCTGAATCGGAAACTGGAACATTAACACTTTTAAATGATTTGCACAATAGGTTTAAAAAGAAAGAAATATCTTCGATAAGTACATCTAAAATACCTCTGATAAAAACAAATGTTTAACATATATAGAATCGTGGAATATATATTATCTAACTATATTAACAAAAACCTGTATAAATAATAACCATATTATCGATTTTTCCTGACATTATTTATGTACTCATTAAACCAACGTTGCATAATTAGTAACATACATGAATAACATCGACGTTTTTGATACGAATTACGGTGTTTGCGTGATGAATCCTTAGAGGAAATTTTAGCCAATCCATTGTCTAATTGCTGCAATCCTGCAGAGTGGTTATGTAATCCGGGTTCGCCGGCTGTTCGGTTGATCAACGGAGGTGAGTCTGGACAAACATATACACTACATGCATTGGGAATATTACGTAACCGATCGCGGCGCTGAGCTCGGGAGGTTTCGCTTGAAGTCACAATGGTATTAGTATCGACAACAATACCAGTAGATTGTGGGCTGCTTACAACGTTGTTAAATGATTCATTATGTTTGGATTGAATTTTCTTTCCGGTACTTAAAGGTTGTGTCGTTAATGATAAAATGCGAATATCTTTAATATGTTTGCTTCTATAATAAAGAGAAATCCAAACAAAACACTGCTATATAACGACAACCACAATATTTTCTAATTTCCATTCTTTAAAAACAATTAGTTTTATAATTTAAGTATTTAAAAATACCTTAATAAATTGAAATACCAATTAAACTATTAATTTAAAAAAATGTATATTTGAATGCACTTTCAATAGGAATAAAAATAATTTGTTACTCATAACAGCAAACCAATTTATTAAATTCAATTAATTAAATTAAAAATACAATTCATTATATAAATAAGTCTTAAAACAAATTATATTTAAAAGTTACACTAGTTACAAATCTTATTTTTAAAAATTACAGTTTGCAATGACAGATTTCAACACATTAAATAAAAGTAATTATACACAAATAATTACTACTATTAAAATTACCAATCTATTTAATTCAGTTTGAAAGCAAAAACATTGTAAAAAAAGAACAACGTACTTTATTGCCAATGATTCAATAATAGATTGACTGTTATCAATAATTGCGTCATTAAGAACCATTCTATCTCTAAATACATCTGAAACTATACCAATAACTTTGCCGTTTGAAGATGTGATTTCAACGCGAGAACCAACATAGCTCTCACTCATTGCAACGGAATAATTAAATAAACAACATCAAGGTTACAATATTATATAAAGTAATTATTCGTTTATTAAAAATTAATAATAATATTAATAATTTTTTAAAATAATTAAAAAATTGCGTTTTAAATATTACAAATTTTAGTTATTAAAAAAAAACTTGCGAGGTAAGGTTTTCTATAATTGTTAATTTCCACTATTTACCTTGATTTTGTCTTAATTTCAAATATTTTTTAATGATTAATTACTCTTTACCTTACTATCCATTTCATATTTCCCCCCGAATTTTACTGATGTCATCGATAAATAGAACCGAGGATCAAAAAGTGTTTTACTCCTACTCAACTCATGTATCAACCTGTAACCTGTAACTATAAGCTAATACCTTTAGTTTCAGTTTTTTAATGTTTGTTACTTTAAATGTTTAACAAAAAACATTTTACAGCAGTGAACATTTTAGCAAATCCGAACGTGGGCCAGCATTTTAGTGCCAGTGGTGGGATTCGAACTAATAATACTGCTTGCATTCCTAATAGTTTTTAAAGAATAGAAAATTTACATTCAATAAAACATTTTAGTGTTACTGCATATGATTTTTAAAATATCTACAATTAATAATTTAATAAATTTAATAAATAAATAAAACTACTGTTTTTCCCTGAATTGCAATTTCATTTCAATATACTAACAACTTTTTTACCATCAGTAGACAATAAAAAGCTTATTTTCTATTGGCTGTTGTCATTTTATCGACATACCTACTGAGGATGGACACATTTACACTAAAACTATTTTTATTGGTCGAACTTATTATTATAAAATTTTTAATGATATGACGCTTAACATTGGCCTATAAACAACCGTTGCCACGCCGTTGAACAGTTCCGTCCGCTTCCTCCAGCGTCGTCCATCTTGATTCACGGTTTTTCCCGTGGTTTCGATCCTGTAACTTTGAAAATAAACATTTTCCATCTTGTTTTTTACCTTTTTATTCGTTATTTCACGTAATGAGTAAAAACGTTAGATGTTGGGAATAAAGCTCGATTTGCACTTAAACACCCAACTTGCGTCAGCAACCAACGTGGCTTGTTCTTCCAAACCGCCCCATCGTGTTAATTAGTTGAACCGACTACGTAGTCCTTCCTTTGAGTCAATTTCACTACAATACCTTATTGAGTATGTTAAGGTCTACTTTTAAAATAGGAAACGTGACTTGGATTCAATACTCAGGGTGAAGTCTGATGCATAACTGATAAAAGTGACGAGTACAATTGACTAGGATGTTGCCTACGTTACGCTTAAAAAACTTAGTAAGTTAAAAACAAGTTAGGGCTGCTCTATTATAGTAGAATGTAAAATTAAGGAAAGGACTAAAGGTGACCCCTAGATCTTTAACCAAGGTAACAACAAAAATTATGTTGAGAACTTGGATCTCTGAATAGATTGCCTGAATGTATTCCAAATGTAAAATGTTTACACTTAGAAAAATTCAGTAAGAGCGCATTTTCTACAAGCCACTTATAGTTATTATTGATGTTATTTTGCAATTGTTTAGTGTTAATACCCCAAATTTGGACATTATGAGCATCGAATTGTATACCAGATTAAACAATAGAGAGCAAGTGATTGATATGGTACTTGTCAATAAACTCTTATTTTTCATTTTTGTTTGTTTTAACTTAAAAGATAAGTTTTTTTCAACAAAGTAATTATGCTAAAATAATGTGGGCTATAAATACTTAAAGTTAATTGTTTTTTAGGTTTTTTATAATTATAAATATTTAAGTGTGTTTGAATTTTTGAATAAATAGCATTCAAGTGGGTAAATGGTAATTGTTACTCTTAAAAATTATATACATATAAAGTTGATAACATTAAGCAATTGTGAAACAATAATTTCAAAGAAAAAAACGTGGCTATTTTTTAAACTACTAAATTTATAAAATTGGTGATGTCCATTATTTATATACGTACATATTGTATAATATAATTTATTTTTAAGCACATAATGTAGTAGTATTTTTATCTTATTAAAATGTATAAATTCTGTTTTTTGTCTAAGCGAGAATTTGGTAATGCTATTTGTAAAAAAATTATTTTTATTGTTTTAATTATCAGTATTGCTAGAGTGATGTTTAGGAATTATTTTAGTAAAATGTTAATGTGTCCAATATGCTTAAGTGATGTGAGAAAAGTGAATCAATTTCAATGTGTTAATTTCGACAGGTCCCATTTTAGCCTCTATATATATAATAAATAATAATGATTATAAGACGGATTCTTGAGACAACTGAGGTTGTATTACTGGCCAGGAGAAGAGACGCTTCCTCATCTAAGACTAAATTGATAATTTGGGAGGAAGTCACGTACCCAATCGAGGAGTGGAGGACTGATCCTAAAAAACCTTAACTTAATTTGCGGAGTGAGGTACTTTGTCAAATGCTTTGCAGAAATCAAAGTAGATAACACCAACCAAAAATAATTACTCCAACATTAGTAAATGCTATTGGGTTAGTGTGACTGAATCTTGATGGCATAATGCTACGCTAAGCCAGGTTTATAAAATTATTAGTTACAAAGACTTGATGATATTCTCCAATATTTTACTCGGAGTGGATAAAATACTTATTGGCTTGTAACTATCAAGTTTAAATCTACATTTGGATTTATAAATAAGCTTAATAAAACCCAGTTTTCTAGTTGTGAGTAATTTACTTTAATTTATAGAAAAATTAAATACATGTGCAAAAAAGGGGCTAATAAGGACGCACGTTTTTTAAGAACACTGGGATACAAATCATCAGTAAAGTAGAAAGATACTTAAATACTAGCGTGAGGGTAATCAGAGAACATCCCGAGAGTAATGTATAGTAATGTAGATGATAACCGGTAAAGTAGTTCGTATTAAAAAACGGATTTGAAGTAAACGCCAAAAGTATTTTAAACCTCGAATAGTGAGAGGAAGGAACCATGTTCATCCTTTTAACGAGAAAGGGAAACCTCACATGACTGTATTTTTATAAATTTGAAAAAAAAGGCTATTATCAGATCTGAGATTGTTTAAGAGAATAAAATCTTTAAGTTTTGAATGCTCCGTTACGAGCCACATATCTGTTACGCAAATCAAACTGTGTAAAATAAATTTAGAAGTTTCAACAATTTCCATTTGTAAAAAGCGGTGTTGTGTTGTTTGAGTAGTCGGGCTATATGGCGTGAAAGTCTGGGCCAAAAATAAGTTAGGATTTTAAAGGGTATAAAATTATATTTACCTATTTTAATAGTGATGGAAATTTTATCATACAATTGATCGAGTTCGCTTATATCTGTGTAATCCCAAACTATGTTGCTGGCATAATTTTGAAATTATTCAAAATTAATATTACTAAACATAGGAATAAGCTCGTATCTAAGCTTAAAAGCTAAATGGCAAGTTCTTTCTGTTATACTTCTAAAAGAATAGATTTTTCCTTTCATCTCGATATTATTTCTATTGGTTATAAGGTCGATTTTGAATAAAGTTTAAATTGTTTATTTTAGACATATGACGGGAAGATGTAGGCAGATGTAGGAAGGTGAACTTTATAGGTCAGAAGAAAATAATCACTCCTTTCAAGAGAAGGAAGATGATTATTATCACTTATTAGAGAAAACAAGTTAGTGAAAACTAGATCGAGACATGAGAGGGAACTACCTGTTTTATATCTAGTTGGAGAGCGAACATGTTGGATGAGTGCATGTTCAATGCTCAATTGAAGGTTAGCATTAAGACTTAGGACATCAGAGTAAAGAATTTCAGTCAATAAAGGGAGCATTAAAGGTGAAAAAAACGATAAAATGTTGATTATGCAGTAAAGTAATATTAGAAACTTTAGGGAGAGAAGAAAGACAATATAAAATCACAAGAGGACTTTTTTCCTAAAGAGAGATAAACTACAATAGAAAGGTCATACTCGTAACGGGTAGAATTAACTAATTAATGTTATTCTTAATAAAAAACAGACACTCTCTACACTTGCTTTTAATGGAATCCAGACAAACAATACTATAACTGTGGATTAACAATTTATTATTAGTTGTGTTGTTCGAAAGCTGCTGCTAATGTTCAGTTTTGAAGCTTTGACTAAACTATTGAGCTCAATTTATTTATTAGTACGGCTTGGTATAAAATAATTTCATTGGTCTATAACGTGTTTTGTGTAGATATTGGGAGTGGCTCAGAGGCGTAGGGAAAAAAATGCTGCATATTGGTAATACAGGTGTCATTGTTAAGTCTGATGGGGGCTAACTTAACTAAAGGGATTGAAGATAACTTGGGGCAGGGATTGATAGTTGTGCGCAGTTAGACGATCTTTACGCATACAGAAATTCGGAAAACAAAGGTTTAAGATCTTTGCTGCAATATCAGGTAATTTGCAAATAACAATCATTTTGGGTCGCTAATCTAAATAATCCTGAAGATTTGAGTAATGCTTATAAAGTCTCAATTTCCAATTATGGTGATATTCCTAACTGTTAGTTCTTCACGTGGTGCATCCTGGCCTATGTACCTACAGGCTATATGCATTCTAGACTAATAACAGCAGGGACCGAGTCCATAGCGGTATAACTGGTTATCACTGGACTCCCGCTCAGTGAATGGGTGTTAGCATGCACCCTAGATTCTAAAAAAAGTATCTTAAGGTATTCGTTTACCATATGTAGCCGGGTAGGCTAAAGGAGTTCACCTTGACAGAAAATCAGGCTGCAAGTCCTTATACCCTGTGTCAATTCTCAATAAAACTTTATTTACAGAAAATACTCGAGATGGAATCAACCGCTACGCCCCCCAGAGCCGTTGGTTTTTTTATACAACTGGGAAAGGACCGAACTTCACGAGATTGCGCGGAAAGAAAAACAAGATTCTACCCTTGTTGACCAATAATGACGAGTCTGACTCAAAGTCACAAAAGCGTGGAAGATCTCCCTCTGATGTTTCTCGCACATCCGTCAATCGGCGTTAGCCCTTTCATCCCCCAAAGAAGTTTGTCTTGTCAATTCTTGTGAACACTAACGCGTCGTCGCAAGGAAGCGATATTCTAGCGAAGAAACTTCATTTATCCCCCCAAATCCAATTAACATCCGACAATCTCTCTGTATAGGAACACGGAATGTACGGTCACTGTTGTCTGTTTTGACCCAAGCGTATACTGCCACAGAGCTAAGTCGTTACATAATTGACATTGGTTGTCTTTAGGAAACAAGACTGGATTGTTCAAAGCCGTTTAGTCTTCCTACAGCTTCCCAATCAACATCCGCATTATTTCTCCCATCAATTTGTGCACAAAATCCAGCACATCATGAGGTAGCATTTTTCTTATCCCCATTAGCCACCAGTGCGTTAATTAACTGGAAAGGTATATCCCCAAGATTAGCATTTTCGTTTTTTTAAAGTTTCCAAGTATACAATGACCGTGATCAATGCTTATGCTCCCACCAATAATCACTGTAAAAAAGAAATTGATGAGTTTTATAAGCAACTTGAAGATCTAAACTCTTGCCTCAAGACCTTATCACAAATCGTTGTTATTAGGGGAGATTTTAATGACAGAGTCTGCAGAAATAATATCAACTATCTCTGCGTTGGCCCTTGAACAAAATCGTGCGAACAATGTAATAACGGTAGAAAGTTAAGTGAATTCGCGGCAAGGTGCAATATGGTTCTCACGAACACATTTTTCCAACACCCTGTAAAACATTTAACAACATTACGTTCAAGATGTGGTAGATATTCCTCCCAAATCGATTACGTTTTGATTAATAAACGTTGGTTCAGTGCAATCAAAAATACCCGCGCATATAGAGGCTGCCGAACGGGTAGTGAAAATGACACTTGTTCGTTTCGGCTACGTCTAAGAACTGCCAAGACTAAACCCGGTATTTTGGCTCCGGATTACTCCCTGCTCACAAACAACAACTATGCTACTAAGTTTGCCAAAGCCTACTTAGCAGCTTCAATTGCTGTTCCAAACTGTACTATGAGAATAAATCAGTCTTGGAACACTCTAAAGCAAAAGATTGATACAGCTAGTTTGGTGCTTCCTCGTTCAATCAACTTCAAAGGCCCAAATTGGTTGTTCAGCAATTCTCGAGATCTTCATACATAAGTAAAGAAAGCTCCGAGAAAAAGTGAAAAATGAACATTGCGTGCGGAATTTCGATAGAGTTATGAGGAGGACGAGCAAAAACATTGGGACTCTGTAGCAGAGGGGCTAGAGGTTACTGCCCGCCATAACAATTGTGGAAAAGTTTGCAAGAAATTGGATCAGTTATGCCGTGGTAACAAAGTTAAAGTTAGATCGTTTGTCATTTCTAATGAAGACTGATTACTCCACTTTAATCAGACTTTAAACCATCCTGAAAACACAACAGGATGGCTGCAAGACCAATCCACACTTGACACAGTTACTTCGGAAACCTATCTAATATCCGTAGAACCTTCCAACCATCGATATTATTATGCGCATTTGCAGAAAACTCAAAACTAGAAAAGCCGTCGGTTTCAACGAAATTCCTCCGTGTATCTTCAAATACGGTCCATCGCGACTTGTTGAAGACCTGTGTGGCATCATAACGGATTTCTGGACAAGTGAGCAGTACCCTGAAGACTGACACCGTGCTACTATTGTTCCTGTTCACAAGAAAGGAGATCAGCAAATACCTGCTAACTAGAAGCATCAGCTTACTTTACCTATAGTTGAACGGATTCGCTCGAAGAGGGAGAATACCACTCGCCTTAACCAAACTGGTTCTCGTCTTGGTATGGGATGCATCGATCAAATTTATATGCTTCGACGCATTCCTGAATTTCGAGCAAAGTTTCAGCGTCCTACATATGTAGCCTGCATTGACTACTGTTCAGCATTTGATTCGGTGAACAGAAAAGAACTTTGGATTGCTGTGTTACATGATGGAACACCTCTGAAACTTGTTAATCTCTTACGTGCTGTGTACAAGAACTCAACTGCTGTAATCCGCAATTGCAACAAATATACTACAAAGCTGTTCGAAATTTGCAGTAGTGTCCGTCAAGGCTACCTGCCTGCTCCACTTTTGTTTAACTATGCAATTGATGCTATATTTGCCAAGATCTCTGTACAAATAGGTGTGTATGTTGGTACTACGCCCATTATAGTCTTGGAATATGCTATACTTCTAGCTGAGAATAAAGTTCAGCCGTAGCATGTATTGGATTTCCGGTGAATATGGTCTGAAGATCAACCCAAAAAAATCAACCATCATGTCGTCTCAAGCTCCTGATGCGAGGATTGTATTAAATGATGTTGTGCTCCCCAATGTAAGGGAATTTACATATCTGGGCTCTTCAATTACTACTGACAGTGGTTCATCCAACAAAGTAAATCGTCGAATGTTTGACTGCTACTGCGTTTGGAAAGCTTGTCGATTCACTATGGAGACAAAAGAACATCAATCCAAAGACAAAGATGAACATTTTCTCTTCATTGGTTCGCACAGTACTTCTGTACTCAGCAGAAACGAGAACTCTTACTGGCTCAGAGTTCAAAAAGCTTGACAAATTTGAAGCAAGATGTCTCAGATACATTTGCACAACACCCATTTTGCATCCTCCGTGTCAAGGGATTGTATAAAAAAAATCAGTAACCGCCAAATTCGAAATGACCTTCAATTTCATAATCTTCCTTCGTTGGTATCGCGACAACGAAGACAACGTAGAAATCCTGATGAAATCTCACGTATCGTAATTCTGGCTTGTCCAAATACCGACTGGAAGAAGAGTAAAGGAGGTCAAAAACGTACTTGAATGGATACTGTTCGAGACAATCTTCACTCAATCTTGGCCGGCACTTTATCTTGAAAACAATGGCTAAGTCGGTTGGACTGACATATCCCTACACGCCTCCGAAAATTGTGAGCAATGGAAAGGGATTATTCGAGATGCTATGCGAATTTAGAATTAATGAAGATGTGGCTTTGCCCCACTAACGTTTGTTGTTGTGTTGTCTAATCTAGCCCGATATCTAATAGCAGAGTAGGACAAGCGTTGTCGCTGGAAAAGGCTGCGTAATTTCAACTAATCGACTTTCCAAGAAGTTGCGTTACCCGGGAACAATAAATAACACAAGATACAAAGAAAACGTCTATTGCCAAATTACACTAATCAAAATGTGGGAAAACAACAGATGGAAGTGGAGATGGCGTGGGAATAGTTGTTTATATAGCTATTTCAACGAACAATAGTTAATAATGCATTCAAACAAAAATTAACAATATTGTCTTCAGAAATTAAATGTTATTTTTATAATAAAACAATATGGTATATAATTTTTCCATCCATTTGTCGCGGAATAGATGGCGGTTGATTTGGAGGATTAAATCTTGGAGATAGATATTGCTCTGTACATGGTTGGTAGCTAATCTGCGACAAATTTGGGTAATTTCTGCGGTTTGGACATCGATCAGGCTTTGGCACAAAGACGAGTTCACTTGGTGGCATTGCAGTTTAAAGCCTTGAAGGTGCAAGGCTGCTTGCACTTCTTAGCTTTAATCCCAAATTGATTGTGGTACCAGCAATAACTGCAATTATAATTCAGGCGGCTAGACGAGCGTCCTTTAGATTTACTTCGTCCCCTTGATTGTGAGCGCCGATTGCGGGAATAACGCGTTGGTTTGGGATTCCTACTAACGACCTTCGCGTATATCTCTGGATGTAAGCCGATGGCCTCGTCCACCCTATCAGCTGTTCCGGCTGCCTCTTCCAAAGTAAAATCTTTTGGCGCTGATAGTACTACAACCCTGAGAATAGGGCTTAAGCCTTTTATCCAAACGTTTTTGATCCATTCTGAGGAGAAACCTAGGTCTAATGCTTCCTTTTTAAGATCGTACAAAAACTTGGACGGGGTTCGGTTACCACGTATGCAGCCGGTGGTGAGAAGCATCTTCATTCGCTCGCCTACGGGCCGCTGAAGTTTTTTTAATAATAAAACTTTCGCTTCTGTGTACGGCGTTGGATGGTCTGAAGTTAACAATTCTTCTACAACATCAAGTAGCTCAAATGAGATGCTATGTACAAGATGGTGAAACTTATCTTTCTCTAATGTGATACCATAAAACCCAAAATCATGTTCAGAAAGCAAGAACCAAATCTCGGGATTCTTGGTGTTGAACGGAAATGCGGGGAGGCTATGTAATCCCCAGTAACGTTTAGGAGGATCATCGTTTATATTCAATTTTGCAACGATTTCCAATTGATCCAAATCGACTTTTGTTGAATTTACGCAATGCACCAAACAATTGGAATGAAAACCGCTATTTGTGTGGATATTTGTTTGCATATGGTTGATAGATGGATCACATGAGTTTGATTCATTACCCGAAAAATCATTTTGAGCCTTCATAGCTAAGTCGGAAACCGGAAGTTATATATATATATATATATATATATATATATATATATATATATATATATATATATCCATTCATGTTTACTTTAAAACGCATTACTTAGAAAAATTCAACATATAACGTTTTCTCGTTGTCCTTCATTTAAAATTTTAAATAATTTGTACAAGTTCAGAAAAGAAGAAAAAGCTATCTTCGATAATATCACCTAAAATACATCTGATATCATTCATTTTGGTTGGTGACGTGGTTACCTCTTCATTATTTCCCATATTTATACGTCATATAAACGATTGATTTCGATGGCTTGATAAGCGTAACACAAACGTGGAAAAATAACAGTTTCTTGGCTGGTAGACGGCATCTTTGTGACGTCGCCACTGTTCACAAAGATTGACGAAACCGCCTGATTTTTTGTCAGGGTTATCTCCTTTAGCCCAACGGCTACATATGGTATACGTATACCTTTAGATACCTTTTAAGTATCCTGGGTGTATGTTCGCACCCACCCGCCGTAGCAGAAGCTCAGTTATCCCGTTGTGCACTCGGACTCTGCTGCTATTAGTCTACAAGCCTATAGGCACCTAGTCCACGATGCCCAACGTGGAAGACGAACAGTCAGGAATATCACCATCATTGGAAATTGAGACTTTATAAGCATTACTCAAATCCTCAGGATCATTAGCATCCTACATCTGATATATATATATATATATATATATATACAACTATTGATAAAGAAAGATAAAACAACATTACAGATTTATTTAATATAGAATCGACCTTGTCACTAACTGATATTATTGGTACACTCATTAAACTAACGTTGCACAATTAGTAACATACGTGAACAACATTCACATTTTTTATCCGAATTGCGGTGTTCGCGTGATGAATCCAATCCATTGTCTAATTTCTGCAATCCAGGAGAATCGTTGTGTAATCTGGATTCGCCAACTGTTTGGTTGTCCAACGGAGGTGAGTCTGGACAAACACTACATGTAATGGGAATATTACGTAACCAATCATGGCGCTGAGCTCGGGAGCTTTCGCTTGAAGTAACAAATGCATTAGTATCGACAGTATTATCAATGTTTGGCTGCTTATAACGGTGCTAAATAATTCATTATGTTTGGAAATTAAATTAAAACAGTGTTATACGACAACGATTATATTTTCAAATTTCCATTTTTTAAAAACAACTAGTTTTATAATTTGAGTATTGAAAAATATTTTAATAAATAAAGTACCAGTTAAATAATAATAATAACAATTGTTTTTCAAAACAACGAACCAATTTATTAAACAAATTTTAAAACAAATTATATTTTAAAAATAATTAAGTTACACAAACTGGTTACAAATATTGTTTAAAATTTTGAGCTATAACTTGCAATAACAGTTTTAAACATATTAAACAAAAATAATTATATACAAATAATGATTGCTATTAAATTTACTATTCTATTTTATTCAGCTTGAAAGCAAAAACATTGTAAAGAACAACGTACCTTATTGCCAATAATTCGATAGTAGACTGATTGTCATTAGCAACTGCATCATTGACAACCATTTTATCACTAGATATATCTAAAACTATACAAATGACTTTGACTATTGAAGAAGTATGTTCAACACGTGACTCACTCAAATAACGGAATATTTAAATAAACGTCAAGGTTACAATATTGTATAAAGTAATTATTAACTTATTAAAATTAATAATTATATATTTTAAAAAATGTATAATAAAAATTTGTTTTAAATATTATAAAATTTAGTTAATTTTAAACATAAAAAACAAGCAAGTAAACTACTCAAACCGTTTACAATCGCTTAGCTTTTTCCCACTACGAGATAGGAGGCTCCTGAGAAACTTTATCTTATTCTACAACATTTTTAAATTAGATAATGTAGATTATATTTTTCTCTTTATTAATTACTTTCGTAAAAGACACCCACCAAGTTAAGTAAATCCAAAGTCAAATCTCGTTTGCGTATAAACCATTTTTCTTATAGGGTCATTTCTGCGTAGAATAATTTACTAACCCACGTTGTTTCAGCATCATCTTTAAGTTAATTTAATCGGTTAATAATAAATAATATTTTAATAACTTTATTAACTTATTTTATTTATTTATTATTTATATTTTTGAGATTTTTTTATTCATTGATACCTGATAACATTAAACCGAATGCCAAAAAGGTGTATTCTCCTACATAACTTGTGAACAGTCCTGAAACCTGAAACAGTTTTTGTGTTTATAAATTTTATTTAAATTATATTTATAAAGTTAAAACGTTAAAAATTTATTTTTATTAATTTAAATATATGTACACTATCCATTATTTTGTTTAATTAGTGAAAAATGTAAAATTCACAAATTCTAATTAATTTTTATAAATTATTAAAAGTTTACTTTTAAATAAATATTAATCTAAATTATCAAAAAACAATAAACTGAGTTAATTGTTTTTAAATAATTTTTTGTCAAATAAAAACAAAAATAGTTTTATCTAACATGTTACTTACTTTTAAATGTTCGGTTTCAGTATCTATATTTGGAACTTTACTTTCAGGTTTTAAATTAAAATTTTATACACCGTGTTGTTTGGTCAATACAAATTTTATATATTTATTATTCATAACTATGTCAATTATGTTTACTTATGTGATAACCACAATATAGTCAGCGGTAGCAGTAACAAGCAGATAAATAATTTTTATATAAGACATTTTTTATTAGCTTTAGCATACTGTTCACAGTTTAATAGCTTTGATAGTATAAATTGTTATTTTAAACTAAATTAAATAAAGCATGATTAATTAAATATATATAAAAATGTTAAAAAGGATTAAACAGTTTTTACAATTTCTCGTTCCTGATTTTTGGAAAATGTAGAAACTTTTCCCCTACTAGGGTTACTGCAGATTTTTGTTGTTTAAATGCTATGCCAATCATGTCTTTTTAAAAAAAAACATTTGGTACATTATTGATAATAATATTAATTATTTATTTTTTCAAAAATTAACAATATCACGTTTTTGAGATATAAACCAATTTACAGGTGTGATTACAAACTATAAATTTTTAAATATGTTAATATATATTCAATAGTAATAAAATTATATATATATATATATATAACTTTTTTAAAAACGTGTAATAGTGATAATGCACAAATTATAATTTAAAGATTATATCCGCCCGTACAATTGGAACTAAAACTAATTTAAAAGTGTATATAGATTTGTTTATCATAAATAGATCTTTTGTATTTTGGGTATATATTAAAAGAAAATAATACATTAAAATATGTACAATATTTGGTAAACGTAAACAATGTATTTAAAAATTATTTGTGGTTAAGTGAAATGCCTCTTTTTATATGAGCAATATAATACAACAAATTTTCTTATAGTTAAAAATATTGGAAGCACTATGGTCATTAATGTTTTTTTTACAAAATTATTTTTAAACGTTTTAAAATTTTGTATTTTTTTAAATTGATTAGTAAATTATTCAAGATTTTAGAATATTTAATTTAAAAATTTTCGTTTTCAGAAAAGATTTATAATGCAGTTTATGTACTATATTTTCTCGGTTTTTTAGTTTATGTTTAAATTTAATTGCATCAAGTTTTATTGAGTAATTCAAATTATTATTAAAAATTAATTTATGGGATAACAATATATTTATTTTAATCAGTCATAGAAGCTCAATATTGAGTAAATAAATTCTTTTTTTGTAATCCATATTTGATGAGAAACCAATAATCATTATTGTAAAATATTTTTAAACATTTTTAACTTTATAACTTTTTTTAGAAATATAATTATAAATAAATGCAACAATAGTCAATTTTTGACTGAATTACGTACTAAAAAAAGCTATTTTATTTTCTTTAAGAATACATATATTATTTGCTCGTCCTAATAATTTTTTGCATTTGTTACTAATATGGAATACATGCTTTGAAAATCGTAGGTTTTTGGAATAAAATTGATTTAATTTTGTATGCACTCACATTGATTGAATGCGAAAAACTTGTGTGAAATGAATTGTATAAGGATTTATATATGTTTATTTCAATTTGGTGGTTTACGCTCCACTAATATAAATATTTCAATCTAACCTTTATTGTATACTAACCAATTTAAATATCTTATTTTGTTATATGTTGTTTAACTTTTATTTTATTGCTAATTTTTTTTGTATATTTATTTTTATACATATTTTTATTATTTGTGTTTGTCATAACTAACAAATTACAAATGTACATATGTAGCACCCGTAAAAGCAATAGAGCACAAGCAACAGCATTAGTTATTCTAAGCCTTTCATTTTACTAAATTCTTTTAAAATAATATTATTTAAAACTTTAAATAATTTTTTTGCACTTTCTATCTTTGTCCCTCATTGTAATTTGTATTACGTTTTTTGTATAAAAATTGGACAAAACTGGTAATAAACCATTTGATTAAAAAACTAGTCTTGCTGTTGGAAAGAAATATTTAAAATTATTATTATTAATTTTTATTTTAATTGCAATTTTTTTAACTGTGCATTAAAAAGATTTTGACTTTGCTTTAACTTTGTTTTAAAGCGCCTTTTTATATTTAAATTTATCACGTTTGTTGTTAGCTTGACTTTGATTCTTAGAGTATTATTATGCCCTACTGGTAAACAGTATTAGTATGTAAATGTGAATTATTTTGTAATAATAAATAGCAAAACGATATTTTAAATCACACAAGAGTTATTTTGATTGATATTAGTCAGGAGTCTTAAATATCCTTATGAAGTTGAATCAAAAGAAATTAGGGCCGAGATGTCAGTGACATTTTACAATTAGTACTGACACCATTTTTTAATTTTTATAATATTTTTATTAATGCAATTAAATATAATGGAAACCCCATTCTCAACATATTTTTTATAACCAACTACAATTTACACAATTAAAAATGTTAAATAATTAAAAAAAGCACATCTACATTAGCAGATTATGGGGCAGGTTTTTTCTGTCATACGTCTAAAATAAACAATTTAAAGGTTATTTAAAACCAACGTTTTTACAAACAATAGAAATAATATCAGGATAAAAATTTTTCTATTCTGATATTAATTGTATACAGGATTTAAAATGTTTACTAACAATATCATTCAATACGACGCAATATTTGATTTCCGTATATATATATATATATATGGTACCTGTGAAAATTAACACATTGAAATTAATTGACTTTCTCACATTATTTAAGCATATTAGACACATCAACATTTTACTGAAATAACCATTAAATATCACATTAGCAATACCAATAATTAAAAGAATAAAAATATTTCTTTTTTTACAAATGGCATTATTAAATTCTCGCTTAAACTAAAAACCCAGAATTTACACATTTCGATAAGATGAAAATACTACTACATTATTTGCTTAAAAATAAACTATAAAATATGTACATATATACAAAACAGAGATCCCTCATAAAAGAGGGAAAACTGTAAAGAAAGGAAGAAAATACAAAACAGATATCGCCAATTGTCCAAATTTAGTAATTCAAAGGAAAGCCATGGTTTTTAATAACTTCTTTTAAACGATTTAGATAAGAATCAACCAAATTATTAATATAATCTTGTGGAATTCGATTGTTCAACACATAATCAATTTTTTCTTTAAGCATGCTTTAATTTTCCATCCGATTTACCTCTCATTTCAGATAATAAAAAAACGTTTTCAATTACATTTCAATTACAGTTTCGTGATATTTAAAGAATCTTTGGTCTAAACAATAAAAAATGAGTTATTTTTTAAATTATAATAAAAACCACGTTACCTTTTTTGACGTATGCACGGGAGTATTATTTTGAATCACCAAATGCCCTGAAGCATTTTGTCGTAGTTCAGACTTGAAAACATTATTGAAAATAGCTATATATGCTGAGCTGTTTAGGTGACTACTTGTTTGGTTCCATCTTGATAGTTGCCCGTACTTAATTCCAAAACATACATAAAAATATGATAGATGTGCAACCTTTTTTTACAATGCAATTGTAGTCTTGAGGAAAACCGGGATCACAGATAACCGTGGACTGCACTGCCCATGGTTCGTACTTTGAAGCACACTCGTCAGTAAAAAAAACCGATTTTCAAAAACACACT
Organism: Cardicola forsteri; assembly: GCA_025895645.1. Classification (NCBI taxonomy): domain Eukaryota; kingdom Metazoa; phylum Platyhelminthes; class Trematoda; order Strigeidida; family Aporocotylidae; genus Cardicola; species Cardicola forsteri. Next base: position 2,391 of record JAKXYG010000566.1, on the reverse strand, counting down.
GGACGGTTTTCATATATTTTTGCAAATTTTACACGTCTTTTTTGTGTTCAGTTGTTAAAGGAACTTTTTTCAACATTTTCCTTAAGTGCAAATTGGCCGATTTCATTCGATTGTGAATAAGTGAATATGAAAAATTTGGTAATTCTTCTTTATGTATTTACTGAGTAGGCTTCATTTTTTTTTAATTTGGTGATAATAAACGTATTATCTCGCTTGCTTATAAATGGTGCAGGTACTGTTCCTGCTGTTCATGGACGTGTATAATTCTTTAAAACTCTGTATACAGTCCTTGTACTTATCTCAAATAAATCCGCAATTTGCTCAATAGTTAAACCAAAATTATAACTCTTTTATTTATTTATAATTTTTCCCAGTTAAAAAATAGCGTTCATCATTTAAACTTATTGTAATTACGTGCGATAAGTGTTCAAAATTGTGCCAAGGTTAAGAGTTCAAATTAAAATATTGGATAGGTCAATAAAACAAAAATGAGAGATCAAGTAGTTAAAAATTTCCTTTGATCTTTTTATACCATAATTAATGTCAAATTTTATATACATATAAAAGTTTAAAACTAATCAATATTTTTTAAATAAAATGTATGCAGTGACGTGTGCTGGGTTATGTAAGCACTTGTAAAATTATGTAAAGAAAAAATAAGTTTCTTTGAAATTTTTATTGCGTAATTGTTGTGTTATTAACCTAATATAATATATATTAAGTGTAACTATTACCATTTACCCATTTGAATGCTATTTATCCAAAAATTTCAAGACACTTAAATATCTATAATTATAAAAAAAGTTAAAAAACGATTAACTTCAAGTATTGATAGTCCATATTATTTTAGCATATTTACTTTGTTGAAAAATATATCTCTCAAGTTAAAACAACAAAATTGAAAACTAAGAGTTCACTGACGAATATCACTTTAAAGCCTGGTCTAGCAGTACAGCGCTCGAATTTGGACCTCTGTGGGCGTGGGTTCGAATTTCACCACCGGCACTAAAATGCGGGTCCACGTTCGGACTGCACTGGTTCGTACTTCCATGCACTTCAAATCAATAAAAAAAATCAATTTCCAGAAACAAAGTGAACGGTTTTCATACAATTTTGCAAACCCTACACTTCTTTTCTATATTCTGATGTTAAGGGAATTTTTTAAATGCTTTCTTTAACTGCAAATTGGCCAATTTCATCCGATTGCGGATAAGTCAATACTTAAAAAAAAAATTTAATTCCTCTTTTTGTATTTGCTGAATATATTTCATTCTGGTTAATTTTAACTTGGTATTTATAAACGAATCATTTTTCTACTTGTAGATCTAATTGCTGCTGTTCTTGGACGTGTATAATCCTTTAAAATCCTACAGTCTTTGCACTTGTCGGAAATAAATCTGCAATAGTTAAACCAAAATTATAACTTTTATTTATTTGTTCGTAATTTTTAGCGGTTAAGAAAAAGTTTCTACTATTGTAAAGTTAAAAGGTCAAATTAAAAGTTTGACAGATCGATAAAACAAAAATGGGAGAACAAGATCTTAAATTAAAGAAAAATATTTTTACATTATAATTAATCTTAAATTTTGTATACATACAAAAATTTTAAAGTAATTAAGTTGCTATTATTTAAATGTATGCACTAAAGTGTGCTTGGTTATGTAAGTACTCGGAAAATTGTATAAAAAATTATTTTTTTCTTTAATATCATTGTTGCATAATCGTTTTATATAATTAAGTTTATTTGCATATAATTTTTAAGTGTAACTATTACCAAAATCTTAAAGACACTTAAATATTTATAATTATAAAAGACTTAAAAAACAATTAACTTGGAGTATTGATAGCTTATATTATTTTAGCATAATTACTTTGTTGAGAAACAAATCTTGCAGGTTAAAACAAAAAAAAATTGAAAAATAAGAGTTCATTAACAAGTCCTGTACAAGACCCTGTCCAAAATTTTAAAACCAATTACTTTGCGATAAATTAAATTGTGCTAGGTTATATAAGCACGTGTAAAATTGTATAAAAAAATAATTCTTTTTTAAATAATTATTGTTGCGTAATCGTTTTATATAAATATATGTGAATATAATTTTTAAGTGTACCTATTACTATTTACCCATTTGAATGCTATTTATCCAAAAACACCAAGACACTTAAATGTTTATAGTTATAAATGACTTAAAAAGCAATTAACTTGAAGTATTGATAGCCCATATTATTTTCGCATAATTACTTTGTTGAGAAACAAATCTCTCAAGTTAAAACAAAAAAAAAGAAAAAGAAAAGTTTATTGACAAGTTCTACTTTACCCTATATATATATATATATATATATATATATATATATATATATATATATATATATATATATATATATATATAA
>JAKXYG010000837.1:0-40883 GCA_025895645.1 Cardicola forsteri | reverse complement strand
TATATATATATATATATATATATATATATATATATATATATATATATATATATATATATATATATATATAAATTCATAATGACTTGAACACCGCCACAAACAGTTTTGTTACACTGGTTAAGAATTATTTTAAAAACTTTTGTTTAAAAGTTAAAATACTTGTAACACCCACCGACATCACATCGAGGAAACTAATAAGGCTACGCAGGCAAAAGAAGGTAGCATACAATGCTAACAACCGCTCCTCAGTAAAACATTTAAGCCTTGAAATAAAAAATGAGATTAGTTTTATTCAAAAATGTATCAATAACGTTCAACAAGCAAACAAGATTATCAGTTTATAATTATACAGCTTAAAAAACAGAACAATGAATGTAAAACAAATAAAAAATCAATACTTAAAAATTTTTTTATATTTAATTGTAAGAAGGAGGATGAAATCTGAAGGCTTTATTCTTAAAGCGGCTGTTAAGATACCTCCACTTAATCGTGCCCATAGATTACAACAAGTGAAGTTTACTGAAAAGTACAACCATTATCCATTGTCATTTTAGAGATCAATATACAGATAGTGACATAAGTAAATCCAATGTTGACTTAGTATGATATTGAATTATATGTAGCACTTGTTACTTATCTTAGACATATCTAACGCTTGTTAATAAATACCTTTGATAATGCTTTACTAATATATATATATATATATATTTAACATTATTTGCAAAAATTTTTTTAAAATAATACACAATAATATTCGTTTTAGAAACAAAGCACAATACCACCATTATGAAAACTTAAAAATAAACACAGATAATTGGTTTTAAAAAATTGTTTTATTTACTGAAGTACATAAATATACAAAATAAAGATAACAAATTTAATAATGTCAGTAATGTAAGTGATATCCACGCTCTCGTATCGTAGTCCTTCAAAAAGTTTACTTTTATTCAATTTCTTCCATACAGTCCAGATCTCAATATAATTGAAAACGTTTTTAGTATTTTAAAACGTGAAGTGAACGGCATGGAAACTGACGTATCATTAGAAGCAAAAATCAATCATATTATAAAAAATTGCATTTCCAAGGACTATATTGGTACGATGATAGATTCCTACCCAAAGCGGTTCGCATAGGTTGAACAAAAGCGCGGATATTACTTAAATTACTGACATTATTGAGTTTGTTACTTTTATTTTGTATATTTATGTATTTTAGTAAATAAAACTATTTTTAAAAACAATTATCTGTGTTTATTTTTAAGTTTTCATAATAGTGCTATTGTGCTTTATTGCTAAAACCAATGTTATTGTGTATTATATTAAGAATTTTTTTGCAAATAATATTATATATATATATATATATACATATATATATATTAGTAAAATATTATTTAAGGTACTAATAATAAACGCTAGATATGTCTAAGATAAGTAACATGTGCTACATATATTTCAATATTATAATAGGTCAACATTGGATTTACTTATATTACTAATTTGTACTAATACAGATAATTTTTTCTTTATGGGTTAACCAGAGGTAGCTCTAGGTTAGATTACGTTTTTACTAATGCTCCCCAATTTTACATAGCCAAATCACTTGCTCCGTTGGCTTCGTCGAAACACTTAATTATTATTATTATTATTATTATTATTATTAAGCTTTAATATCTCACTAGAGATACATTTAGCATAAAATACATTTTTACCATCAATATAAAAAAAGTAGTAGTACAAATAATGGGATCAAAATGAAATAGAATGTCATATGTTAATGAATATAAATATAGTCTATATAGTATGCATGTGATTTTAAAAAAATAATTTAAAATTGCTGTACATAGAATGAGTAATTATAAGCCACACTTGTTACATTATACTGTGAAATTAATTGAGCACTTCCTACAATGTATTCTAGGAAAAATTATACGCACTTTACTAAACCCATATCAAAGTTATATATGTTTGCTCAAGACTTATTACAACAAAACTTAAAGGAGCTAAAGATATTTCTTGAGCAACACTGTATTACTACAAAAAGTTATAATGATTTAAACACCGCTACAAACAGTTTTGTTACAATGGTTAAATATTATTATGAAAAGTTTTGCCCCAAAGTTAAAATACCTGTAACACCCACCAACATCACATCAAGGAAACTAAAAAGGCTACACAGACAAAAGGAGGTAGCATACAAAGCTAACTACCGTTCCTTAGTAAAATATTTAAGCCTTAAAATAAGAAATAAAATTAGTTTCATTTAAAAGTGTGTCAATAATTTCTATTTTCCCCCCTACAACAATTGGAAAAACATTTGGAACAATATTAACAAAATTTTTGGAAAAACAAAAGTTGTTACTACCTCACTTGGTGTGAACTTTCTTAATGCACATTTTGTTTACAGCAATGATGTAGAACTAGTGCAGCTAAATAATGTAAACATCAATGACAGACCTGATGTTTCCATATCTATAGATAATCTTAAAAAGATTATAAAAAGCTCCAACTCCACAACGTCATCAGGTCCAGATGGGCTTAGTATACAAATGCTAAAACTATGCTCGTCCTCAATATACTCTCCACTAATACAAATTTTAACCAGTTCCATAAACAAAGGTAGAATAGCAGAATTGTGGATAACTTCCAAAATTGTACCAGTTCCGAAAAACAAACAATTAAAAAAAGTAAAAAATATTCGATCAATTTCATGTACGTCAGTACTCTGGAAGTTGACTAAAAAATTGATTTTGAATAAATTAAGTGATACATTCAAAGCAAGTAGTGATCCATGTCAATTTGCGTACAAACAAAATAGTTCTACACTAGATTGTGTAGCAAGCTTGGTTAACTATGTTTCAAAATTACTAGATAATAGAAAAGGTTTCGTCAGCTCTTTGTTTGTTGATTATAAAGCCGCATTCGATAATACATGCAGAAGCAAACATTTTAAGCGTCTTATTAAATTCAATGCTCCTAATCACACAATCAAATGGTTTTCCAATTATTTCGAAAACAGAAAACAATACACCCAAATTGGGTGTAAAAAATCCACTTTAATTCAAAATAACAAAAGTGTTCCACAAGGTGCGGTCTTATCTCCTTTTCTTTTTTTATTATACGTGGATGTTCTCCGACCAAAAAAGCCTGCTGCACTTTTTAAATATGCAGATGACATGGTGTTATGTGAATCCATCTCTTCAACCAAAAATAATGTACATTTCCTGGAGTCAATTAGTGAATTAATTGATTAGTCAACAAAACAGTTTAAAATTAAATTCTACCAAATGTAAAGTAATTAATTTTATTTCACACACACCTTTAACACAATTAATTTACTTTTATCCAAATGTTTGTATTAAAAATGTGGAAATTGACACTTGTGATAGTTTTTAATATCTTGGTGTTTTACTGAATAACAAACTTACCTGGTCTGATCACATTGACCATTTGTTCACAAAAACTGGAAGCTTATAATACTACATAAGACGTTTAAGGAACCTGCGTGTTTGCCAACATGTTATTAATGCATATTTTAAAACTACAATTTACTCAATAATATTATATTGCTCCTTTGTAATATTTTTGGGACTAAAAAGAAAAGATTTTATAAAGTTAAAAAAATGTATTAGTTTCATTAGCCGATCATTAGATAATCCGTACAATGACATTCTTTATGAAATAATTCATCGACACTTTAAGGAATGTTTTTAATTAATTAGTTGTATCTTTAACAACTCCAATCATCCACTTTATTGTAATTTTAGCAAATTATTTGCATCGAGAATGACGAGAAGATCACATATACACGTTAAGTGCAGAACCAATATGTATTTAAATTCATGTCTGCCGTATTTAGCAAGGTTACTATCCAATCCCAACAAAGTTCAAAGTGACTTTTATATTAGCCTATCCAAATCATTAGAATGTTTGTGTTTTCTTTGGTCTGACCAATTACCGTTGTTTGTAATCTGCCCATTTTAATATGTGACTATTTATTATAGTTCATCCAGGGTATTATTTTATTAGCCATACTCACTCATGAGTCATGAATCATTCGCATTTCATGTATACAGATATATTTGCACACTATTAACCATAGTGCCCCCTAAATAATACCATGCCTCTATACGCATATCATATTGAACATGACTTTTAAATATACGTTGATTTTGAGCTTTTTTTCTTCTTTTAGCCTATGTAATTTAATCTTACTTTACTTATCTATTTATTTATTTTTGGACTGATGTTACACACTGCTAATTGCATTGTATTTTAATAATTATACATAAATTTTGTGTGCTGAAAGCTACTTCTACTAAAGTATCTAAGTCAATAACCATAAATAAAATAAAATAAATACTACTACTACTACTACTACTACTACTACTACTACTACTACTACTATTACTATAATTTAATAATGAATAAGGAATTACAAGCATTATCATTAATATCCTAGTTCTTATTGACAAAAATAAAATAAAATATTCCTATAAAACATAAACAGTAAGAATGTAGTGTAATATTACTGTTATTATTACTTCTAATACAACAACAACATTAACAACAAGCACTACTACTAGTACTACTACTACAACTACTGCTAAAACTGCTATTTCTACTAATTTTGGTTATAAATGCAAATTGACATCATCTTTAAAGGAATGTTTTTGATATTACGATACTTTTCGGTTTTATTGACATTTTAATTAGATAAGATATAATTGACCCATACTTTTTAATATTGTACAATTTCATTTATTTTGTGGTTTGTTTATTTTAATAGACAAGCGTAAAGCTACTACTTCTACTACTATTACTACTATTTCTAATAGTACTAGTATTAGCTGTAGTAGGAGTAGTAGTAGTAGTAGTAGTAAAAATAGTAGTATTAGTAGCATTATTAGTACTGGCAGTAATAATAGAATTAGGAGTAATATTATAATTAGCAGGAGCAGTATTAGTCAAAACAACAATAACTGCAGTAATGATATTTGCAAAATTATTACTATTGGTAGCAATAGTTAAACGAACGTTTCATAATAATTTAACCACTGTATCCTGCCATTAAATTTATAAATTTTTTTATAATATTTGTAGTTTTGTTAATTTTATAATGTACAAAATATTTGTACGTCGTTGCTATACACTGTTACATTATTAAGTACTTTTTATGTTGATTTTTATCATTTTACCGTTAATTATATTTAACACAGGGTGAGTTGTATTTTATTAATTTGAATAACATTTATGCATGTGTTATTGTGTTGCTTGATTAAATGCAAGTGTAATAGCGTTTTAAAGCTTGTGTATAATGTAATTTAATTAGTTTTAGTGTATTAAAATATATTAAAAATTTTTAAAATATATAATAGAATATAATATGACATATGTATATTCTATGAAATTACTATATTTTATTTAATTAATTTAAAAAAAATGTTTTGTGAAAGTTGCATTAAAAATAGTTGGTTTATTATAAAATATTATATAAAATTATATAATTTATTCAACTGTAAACAATATTAAATGGGCTTATACATCATACCAATTAAAATCTATATAAATACTAGTATTAAAATTAACATTGGAAACAAATTTTATTTTAGCTAGTGAAACCGAAATTAATGTGACTTATAATTGGTTTATTCGATTAAGACTAAAAACATTTGACGCACAAAGTAAAATACATTTTATTAATTAAAGTATTTTATATGCTTGTAACAAAACAAATAGTTATTACACAAAAGTGCAATGAGAAACTTCACATTTAGATAGTTTAGAAAATAGGTACTATCAAAAATGTAAGCAATCTATAGACATAAATATTACGTCGACATAGCTACACGCTAAACATAAATCAGAAATTTTAATACTTTATTGCGTTATACACGCGATAGTGTCAACAAACGTTAAGGTGCAAAATTTACACAGTACAGTAACAACTAAAAACGGTAATTAAAAAAAAATTCATACTTCCAGTGTACAAATATCAAGAGAAAAACAATTGTGTTTATGCTTGTAATAAAACAAAGTTAGTATAAAATTAGTTAAAAAAACAAAACTTTAAATTTGTATGCAATTTACTAATAGACATTTGTTAGTTTTTAAAATTTATTTAAATATTTACACAACAAAATTTTTATTAAACAATAAAACAGCAACCCAAATGTGATTTGTAAGATACTATGTATTATTACTTTGATGCCATTTATATTAGCATCCAATTTATATTAAAAAATATACAATTTATTATATAGTATTAAAAACGCAAATCTAAATATATTTGTTATTCAATTGGTAGTAAACAAAAGTAAAAACATTAAGAAAAATATTTTACAACAAATGTATTTAAAAAATTAACTTGATGATATACTGAACTCAATTGATTTTTATATATATATATATATACATACATACATATGCACTCAGTATTACTAGTTGAATTTTACTTGTGCATAATACAGCTATGAATCAAGATTTAATTCAAGCAAAATGTTGACTTATTTTAGTGTAAACAAAAAACATATTTCACACTAAATATGTTAGAATATTTTATTTGTTACCCCATTACTTATTATTTTTATACTCAGTTTTATTGTCATTATTATTATTATTAATATTATTTATTATTATTTATTATTATTTACGGAAGACATGAATTTAAATACACATTTATTTGCACTTAACGTGTATATGTGATCTTCTCGTCATTTCCGATGCAAATAATTTGCTAAAAGTACAATAAAGTGAATGATTGGAATTGTTAAAGATACGACTGATTAATTGAAAACATTCCTTAAAGTGTTGATAAATTATTTCATAAAGAATGTCATTGTACGGATTATCTGATGATCGGCTAATGATGCTAATACATTTTTTTAACTTTATGAAATCCTTTCTTTTTAGTCCCGGAAATATTACAGGAAAGCAATATGATATTATTGAATAAAATGCAGTTTTAAAATATGCATTAATAACATGCTGGCGAACACGCAGGTTCCTTAAACGTCTTTTGTAGCAACATAAACCTGGAGTTTTTGTAAACAAATAGTAAATGTGATCAGACCAGGTAAGTTTGTTGTTCAGTAAAACACCCAGATATTAAAAACTATTACAAGTGTCAATCTCCACATTTTTAATACAAGCATTTGGATAAAGTTGGATTAATTGTGTTGAAGGTGTGTGTGAAATAAAATTAATTAGTTTACATTTTGTAGAATTTAATTTTAGACTATATTTTGTTGACCAATCAACTAAATCATCAATTGACTCCAGGAAATGTATTTTATCTCTGGATGAAAGGATAGATTTACATAAAACTTTATTATCCGCATATTTGAAAAACACAGCAGGCTTTTTTGGTTGGAGAACATCCACGTATAATAGAAAAAGCAAAGAAGATAAGACCAAACCTTGTGGAACACCTTTGTTATTTTGAATTAAAGTTAATTTTTTACACCTAATTTGAGTGTACTGTGTTCTGTTCTTAAAATAATTGGAAAGCCATTTGATTATGTGATTAAGAGCATTAAGTTCAATAAAACGCTTAAACTGTTTGCTTCTGCATATGCTATTAAATACGGTTTTATAATCAACAAACAAAGAGCTGACGAAACCTTTTCTATTATCTAGTAATTTTGCAACATAGTTAACCAAGCTGGCTACACAATCTAGTGTAGAATTATTTTGCTTCTACGCAAATTGAAATGGATTACTACTTGCTTTAAATGTAGTACTTAGTTTATTCAAAATTAATTTTTCAGTCAACTTCAAAAGTACTGACGTGCATGAAATTAGTCGAAAATCTTTTACTATTTCAGTTGTTTTTTTTGGGACTAAAACAATTTTGAAAGTTTTTTTCGATTTTGTTATTCTGCTTTTGTTTATAGAACTAGTTTAAATTTGCATTAGTGGAGAGTATATTAAGGGCGAGCATAGTTTAGCATTTGCATACTAAGCACATTTGGATCTGATGACGTTGTACAGTTGGAGTTTTTTTATAATCTGTTTAAGATTATCTATAGATATGGAAACATCAGGTCTGTCATTGATGTTTACATTAATTAGCTGAACTAGTTCTACATTATTGTTGTAAACAAAATGTGCATTAAGGGAGTTCACATTAAGTGAGGTAGTAACAGCTTTTGTTTTTCCAAAAATGTTGTTAAGATTGTTTCAAATATTTTTCGAATTGTTATAGGGAAAAAAGTAAAAGTTATTGACACATTTTTGAATAAAAATAATCTCGTTTTTTATTTCAAGGCTTAAATGTTTTACTAAGAAGCGGTGGTTAGCTTTGTATGCTACCTCCTTTTGCCTGCGTAGCCTTATTAGTTTCCTCGATGTGATGTCGGTGGGTGTTACAAGTATTTTAATTTTGAGGCAGAACTTTTTAAAATGATATTTAACCATTACAACAAAACTGTTTGTAGCGGTGTTTAAATTATTATAACTTTTTGTAGTAATACAGTGTTGCTCAAAAAATATCTTTAGCTCCTTTAAGTTTTCTTGTGATAAGTCTTGAGCAAACATATATGACTTTAATATGGGTTTAGTAAAGTGCGTATAATTTTTCCTAGAATAGATTGTAGGAAGTGCTCAAATAATTGAGTGTTTCGACGAAGCCAATGAAGCAAGTGATTTGGCTTTGTAGAATTAAGGAGCATTAGTAAAAACGCAATCTGACATAGAGCTATCTCTGGTATTGAAGTTCACTATGTTGGTTAAACCCATAGACAAAAAATTAACTGTATTAGTACAAATAGTGACATAAGTGAATCCAATGTTGACCTACTATGATATTGAAATATATGTAGTACATGTTACTTATCTTAGACATATCTAATGCTTATTAATAAGTAACTTAAATAATATTTTACTAATATATATATATATATATATATATATAATATTATTTGCAAAAAAATTCTTAATATAATACACAATAATATTTGCTTTAGCAATAAAGCACAATACCACCATTATAAAAACTTAATAACAAACACAGATAATTGGTTTTAAAAAATAGTTTTATTTACTAAAATACATAAATATACAAAATAAAGGTAACAAACTTAATAATATCAGTAATTTAAGTGATATCTACGGTTTTGTTCAACCTCTGCCAGCAGCTTGGAATAGGAATCTGTTAACGTACCAATATATCCTTCGACATGCAATTTTTTACAACATGATTAATTTTTGTTTTTACTAGTACGTCAGTTTCGATGCGGTTTACCTCACGTTTTAAAATACTAAAAAAGTTTTTAATTATATTAAGGTTTGGACTGGATACACAAAGTTGAATAAAAGTAAGCTTTTTACTTTTCAAAGCTTTTGTGGTTTAGATAAAAAAACGTATAGTAAATTGTAAGTTATGTTAAAATACACATTACCACTTTTGAAGTATCACAGGAGCATCGTTTTTAATAATTGTTTATTGTCCTGTAGCATTTTTAAACAACTTACTATAAAACAAATCTTTAAATATTTGTACAAATTCAGCGCTGTTTAAATTGCCACTGGTACGCATTCACTTTAGAGACTGATTGTACTTAATTCCAAAATATCTTTTGACACATAAAAGATGTGCAACATTTATAGCAGTACAAGTGTGGTTGAGTGCCAAATTTGGACTTATAAATAACCTTTGAATGTTCAGTCTATGGTTCGTAGGATACAGCACATTCATTTGTGAAGTATATTAATCTCCAAAATGTCCATGGATAATGTTTGTAATTTTTGGCAAACTCTACTCGTTGTAATCTATGGGCACGACTAAGTAGAGGTATCTTAACAGCCGCTTTAAGAATGAAGCCTTTAGATTTCATCATCCTTCTTACTTTTGAATAAAAAAAATCTTCTAAGTTTTTATTTGTTTATTTGTTTTACATTCATTGTTTTGTATTTTTTAAGCTGCATAATTATAAACTGTTCATCTTGTTTGGTTGTTGAACGTTTTTACCAACTGTGAGTAATCTGGGTCTTGTTTTATTGGTCAAAAAGTTGTACACAGTCAAAACATTTATTTGTTAGTTGTTGAAAGTAATTTAGCGCTGCAAAACTAGATATCTTTTTACTGAATGTACCAACAAACAATACAAATAACATTAAACAAAATACTTCTCAAGAAACTTATCCAAACAATAATTTTAATGACAAAGTCTACTTTTTTTAAACTTTTTATTTTTGTTTACTGATTGTTAATAAGTAGTTTGCCTCTTAAGATAAAATTTCTCTTTAATAAAAAAAATGAATTTTTACAAATTGATTATAGATAAGTGACATTGCATTGACTGCTCATTTTATTGGTTATTTGATTTTTTGACGAAGTATTTAATGCTTATTTTTTGTTGTTACGTCACTTTTCCACTTTCATTAAAAGGAAATTTCATTTTAAGAGGCAAACTACTTATTAACAATCAGTAAACAAAAATAAAAAGTTTAAAAAATAGCTTTTTGTTGTAGATTTAGCCTTTACCACTTTGATATCATAGATTAAAACCTGCTTTAACCTTTTAATCTGTATAATTATACAACTTTTTATAAATCTGCTTTTTATATATAACATCATTCAGAGTATCATGTAAAAATAACTCTAACATTACTAGTATTAAATTTTGGAATGGTAGCAGTTTGGTTTTTAATAATGAAACATTTTTCAATTTATAAACGTTGAACATACTTTTAATTACGTTATTATTTTTTAAATATTGACAGCAATCAATAAAGGCTATAAGTTATATACTATTAATTAATGTGTTCTATATGCTTGCAGCAAAATGAAGTTAAAACTAAATTAAGTGTAAAACAAAAGGTTGAATATATGTGCAATTTATCAAAAAAAATTACACGGCATTGCCAAATTACTTTTTTATTCTGTATTTTATACCATTACTTGATATATACATCATTATAAAGTGTATAATTTAGAAATACCTTTAAAATTATTAACATTAAACTTAGGAATAATTTTTTTGTAATTTTAAACAATATAAACATTATACAAGGTTTTAAATTATGTTATTGTATTTTAAAAATAAATAATAATTAAGTTACTGTTTATTAATAAAAATATTTTATATAATAGAATAAAATAAAGTTAGGATAAAATTAGATGTAAAACAAGTCTTGGAATTTGTATGAACTTTACTAACACGCATATGATAGTTGTTTAAATTTATTTATATATTATATTTAAAAAAATTATACAAATACAAAACAGCAAATAAACGGTAATTTATGATATAATTAAGTATTCTTACTCTGTATCTCTAGTCAAATATTAAACTTTAATAATAATAATAATATGTACATATATGCACCCAATTTACAATAAAATATTATTATTATTATTATTATTATTATTATTATTATTATTATTATTATTATTACGCTTTAACATCTCACTAGAGATACATACAGCATAAAATACATTTTTACCATCAACATAAAAAAAGTAGTAGTGCAAATAATGATATCAAAATGAAATAGAATGTCATATGTTAATAAATATAAATATAGTCTATATAGTATGCATGTGATTTTTAAAAAAATAATTCAAAATTGCAGTACATAAAATGAGTCATTATAAAGCACACTTGTTACATTATACTGTGAAATGACTAAATTAATTCAAATGAATGCGTAGGTAAAACAATTCTTACGTTGATAGGTTTCTTAGTAGTTTAATTTTGTTTAATTCTGAATTGGTTAATACTCTGGATAAGTAGGGCAGACATGAATTTTTGTATTCATTAGCTTTGGCTTTCATGTGCAGGTAAGTTCTTCTTGTTTTTCCAGAAGCTTTAGAATTGTTTAAAGCTGCATGTAGCAGACGATTATTATTATTTTTAATCCTTGATGCTAATCGTATACATGATTTAAAATGTTTATTAACAATATCATTCAATAAGATAGAATATTTGATTCATGCAGATTTTGATACCAATAATATGCATCTTTTTAAAATAACGTAATCCTGTTTTAGTAAACCAGGAAAAATTATGGGTGAGCAATATAATATCAAAGGATAAAAGTATGTTGTAATGAACAATTTAGTAATATAATTGTTAACATTTAGTTTTCTTAATCTTTTATATAGTAGCATAAGGATTTTGTTTTTAAAAATATGCTCTACATGATCACACCAGGTAAGTATGCTATTTATGTTTACACCAAGATATTTAGTTTTGTTACAGGTGCATATATTTGTTTGATTTAACTTAACTGATCTGTTTAATTCTATTGTTTTCTTGGACGCCTTGTTGTAAATTTAATAAACTTGCATTTTGATGGATTTAAATTGAGATCAAAGTTAGTAGAACATTTTTCAATTTTATTAATAGAATTTTCAAAATTGTTTAGATCACTGTTTGAAGAAATCTTTGTGCACAATACCATATCATCTGCAAATTAAACATAAGTAATGGCTTTGACACTAGCAATAGATCTACGTACAGTGAAAAATAAAAACGGAGATAGTACTGCACCTTTTGGAACTCCATTATTATTTTCTGTTAACTCTGATTTATTACGACCAATTTGTGTAAATTGTTTTCTTTTTTTGAGAAATAAATTTCGTAGCCAGTTTAAATGTGGTTGGGCGTTTCAAGTAACTCAAAACCTTTAAGTAATTTTTCTCTTGATATGCTATTGAAAGCAAATTTGTAATCTAGAAACATGCAATATATCGAACATTTTTTTTGTCAAGCGATTCAGTAATGTAATGAACAAGGCTGGCTACACAGTATACAGTAGAATAATTATTTTTATATGCAAATTGATAATGATCATTACTAATGTTCAATACAGACTTGAGATCGTTAAGAATTATTTTCTCAGTTAATTTTAAAAACACTGAGGTGCAAGCAATTGGGCGATAGTGTTTTGGGTTTGTTGATGGGACAGAAATTTTTGGAATAGGTGTGATTCGTGAGCTACGCCAAGTATCAGCTACTTCACAATTCATAATAGACTTGTTTATTATTGTAGATAAGGATGGAACAATTGCTGGCATGCAGAGCTTTAATAAATTGCAACTTATTCCATCAGGTCCAAGTGAAGTGCTTGTTTTACAACTGTTAATTAATTTTTGAATATTAAAGTTGATGATAGGTGTTGAATAATTTTTAGTTAATTGATTAAATTCTGATATATTTGAGTTGTTTGAAGTAAGATAATCATTTAGTTCTTTAGCATCCATCTTACATTGATTTGCTTTTGATTTGTTAAACATTTTGTTAATATTTTTCCAAATAGATTGTGAATCACGGTTTGATTAAAAATAATTATTAGCATAGTTATTAAGTTTGTTTATTTCAGTCTAATTTGCTTGTTTAAGTTCTTTAATTTAGTATATTGACTAGATTTATATGCTACTCTTTTTCTCGTCTAAGCCTTTTAAGATTTAATAAAGAAATATTATTGTTTGTAATCTCAACCTTAACTACTAGACAATATTTGTTAATGTAGATGTTAAGAAAGTCAGTAAAAAGTACAGTAGCATCATTTAGACTAAGATTGTTAAAATTGATGTTATCAATGTTCAATAGTGAGGATTTAAGTAATGCTATTATTTTATTTGATGTATCTTGCAGATGTATGAATGATTTAAAAATAGGCTTTAAATATTTTGAATGATAATGCTTCGAGTTTATTTTTGGAAATAGACGAATTATTGAATGGTTAGATATTGAAAGAGGTGCATGTTGTTTTACTGAAAAATAATCGGGGGCAGTTGTAAAGATATAATCTAGTTTTTTTTAAAGTCTTGTAAAAAAATTAACTAAATTAGTGAGGCCCATTAGTTTGAATTTGTTAGTATTTGCATGATTGAAATCACCAGCTAATATGATTAAATTATTTTTATTAACACTGATAAGATAATCAACTAGTTGGTCGTAGAAACAATTTATTTTCACAGTGCTAGTAAAAGGTAAAAATTTATAATGTTGATATTTTTGTAGTGAGATGTGTATTTATTTCTGCAGCTAACAATTAAGCACTCAATTCCATTTTGAGAATATTCAAAATTTTTTTAAGTATTGACCTGCAGTTTAATGACCGTAGTAGCGGTAAGGACATCTCACTAGGTAACTTTAAGTTCAAAGTTTTTTGAAAACCACTATAATGAAATTTACGTTTATTTTGAACAATTATATGTTTTGGTGTGTTAAAAATTAAAGTAAGAAAACATTGGTTAAAAAACAAAACATTGTATTTATATACATTTCTAACACGTATTTGTTAGTTGTTAAATTCAAATAAAATTTTAAAAATAAAAAGATTGAAAAACAATAAACCAGCCGGTCATTTGTAAGATATGGTATACTTTGTTACTATGTATATTAGCCGCCAATGTACATTCAAGACAGTTAATATGTTATGTAATATTAAAGACGCGAAATAAGATTTATGTATTTAAATTACAAGTAAACAGCTACGAAAACTTTTGATAAAGTATCTGACAACAAACCTATTGCAAGAATCATTTCGTACGGCAACGTCAATTTACTAGTGTAATTGTTAAAACATTTTTCTAGCTTTTCAATCTGTATTTTTGTGCATCTATTTTACACATGCAACATTATTAAATGTTTCATTTAAAAGTATTTTTTTTAAATATTAGCAATGAATTTAAGAATGGTAAAATTGTGGTTTTAATAAATACAAAGATTAAACACGTTTTTAAATTACGTTTTTATTCTTTAAATATTAACAACAATTAATGCAGACAGTAAGTTACATTTAATCAATTAAATTATGTTGTGTACTTGTAACAAAATAAAGTTAGCACAAAGTTAGTTAAAAAAATAAAACTTTGAATTTAATTGCAATTTACCAAAGGGCATTTGCTAATTGTTTAAATTAATTTAAAATTTAAAATTAAACATTTAGTAGCATATGCAGAAGCAAACAGTTTAAGCGTTTTATTGAACTTAATGCTCTTATCACATAATCAAATGGCTTTCCAATTATTTTAAGAACAGAACACAGTACACTCAAATTAGGTGTAAAAAATTAACTTTAATTCAAAATAACAAAGGTGTTTCACAAGGTTTGGTCTTATCTTCTTTGCTTTTTCTATTATACGTGGATGTTCTCCAACCAAAAAAGCCTGCTGTGTTTTTCAAATATGCGGATAATAAAGTTTTATGTGAATCTATCCTTTCATCCAGAGATAAAATACATTTCCTGGAGTCAATTGATGATTTAGTTGATTGGTCAACAAAATATAGTCTAAAATTAAATTCTACAAAATGTAAACTAATTAATTTTATTTCACACACACCTTCAACACAATTAATCCAACTTTATCCAAATGCTTGTATTAAAAATGTGGAGATTGACACTTGTAATAGTTTTTAATATCTGGGTGTTTTACTGAACAACAAACTTACCTGGTCTGATCACATTTACTATTTGTTTACAAAAACTCCAGGTTTATGTTGCTACAAAAGACGTTTAAGGAACCTGCGTGTTCGCCAGCATGTTATTAATGCATATTTTAAAACTGCATTTTATTCAATAATATCATATTGCTTTCCTGTAATATTTCCGGGACTAAAAAGAAAGGATTTCATAAAGTTAAAAAAATGTATTAGCATCATTAGCCGATCATCAGATAATCCGTACAATGACATTCTTTATGAAATAATTTATCAACACTTTAAGGAATGTTTTCAATTAATCAGTCGTATCTTTAACAATTCCAATCATTCACTTTATTGTACTTTTAGCAAATTATTTGCATCGGAAATGACGAGAAGATCACATATAACGTTAAGTGCAGAATAATGTGTATTTAAATTCATGTCTGCCGTATTTAGCAAAGTAACTATCCAATCCCAACAAAGTTCAAAGTGGTCTTTATATTAGCGTATCCAAATTATGAGTATGTTTTTTTTTGTTTTTTGGTCTGACCAATTCTTGTTGTCTGTAATCTGCTCATTCTAACTTGTGACTATTTATCATCCTTTATCCAGGGTATTGTTTTATTAGTTATGCTCACATATGAGACATTCGCATTTCATGTATACTATTATATTTGCACACGATTAACCATAGTACGTCTCCTAAATAATACTATGCCTCTTTACGCACATCATATTAAACGTGACTTTCAAATATACGTTGATTTTAAGTTTTTTTTTAGTTTATGTAATTTAATCTTATTTTATTTACTCATTTATTTATTTTTGGATCAATGTTACATACTGCTAATTGTATTATATTTTTATATTTGTACATATATTTTGTGTGCTGAAAGCTATTTCTACTGAAGTATCTAAACCAATAACCATGCATAATAATAATAATAATAATAATAATAAAATTGCAAATCAACTGCATTCTGTAATATAATTAGATATTGTATTTTATTACTATTTATATTAATGCCCTATTTACATTAAATATAGATAATATATTATGTAGTAATAAAAACGCTAATTAAGATTTTTTGCATTTATTTTACCAGTAAACATTAACAAAGCATATGACAAGCTATCTCACATTAAACTTATTCAAAAAATTTGTTTGTGCTTCACAGTAGATTCGCTAGTGTCATCGTTAACATTTTTTATTATTTTATTTTTATACAACCACTTTACACATACAATAGTACTACATGTATAATTTAGAAATTTATCTACTATTATCAATATTATAATTAGGTATGGGAACATTGTGATTTTTGTTTATTTATTTATTTAATTTATGTATGTTTCCTATTTTAAATGTTTTGAAAAAGTAATTTGTTGGCAGTGGATTTTTAAGCGAAGCCGAACGTAGGCCCTCAGTGATGGTATCGGTGATGGTATTTGAGCGCATGTCTACACAAGTCCTATTCAAATGCTACTCCACTAGGCCAACAAGGCGCAAACATTATATATTTTTTAAAATTACGTTATTGTGCTTTAAATATTAACAACTATTAACGCAGAGAGTAAGTTATATTTAGTTAATTTAATTGTGTGCTTGTAACAAATAAAGTTAGTAAAAAATGTGTTGGAAAATATAACTTTGAATTTATATCCAATTAACCAAAAAGCATTTGATAAATTTTTAAATTAAAAAACATTTAAATTAATAAATAATAAATTAATTGTAATTTATTATATAGTTTGTTACTATTTATAATAACTCCTAATTTACATAAAAAATGGATTATATTTTATGTAGTATTAGAAGCGCGATTTTAGATTTTTTGTATTTAATTTTTTAGTAATTATTAACAAAAGCTTTTGACAAAACATTTTACATTAAATTTATCAAAAATATTTATATGGTACTGCCAATTTACTAGTGTTACCTTTAAAATCCTATTTTACCTTTTCAATCTGTATTTTTATACAACCACTTTATACATGCTACATTACAAAGTGTATAATTTAGAAATACCTTTAAAATTATAAGTGTTAAATTTGTAATAAAAACGTTGTAATTTAAATTTGTAGGTACACAAAATATTTTTTTAATATACGTTATTATTTTTAAAATATTAATAACAAATAACGCAGGACGTAATGGAAATTGTTTTATAAAACAATTACAAACTGTGCAGCAAATATGTTAGGTAGAAGATGTCGTTGTACAAAGAAATAATGGATTTTGTTAGTGTCCTGGAATTTAATTAATATGAGAAAGAAAACAAAGTTAAAGAGAGATCAATTTAACAATCTTGTTATCTAAAAAATATTTGATAATAAATATAGACTTTTAGATAAACAAGTTAAAAAGAAGCTGCCGCAAAAATAAAAATAATTAATTAGAAAGCAAATGCTAAAAAGCAGATAAGACAGCAGTAAAAATGATTTTAAGACTCTGTATAAAATTGTGAAACAATTGTCGTGAGTTAGAAAAAAAACCAATCAAAGAAAAAATGGCCGATTACGTTTAGCAGATGATAAGCAATTATTTAAATGTGTAAAGCATTTAAAAGAAAAAATAATTTAACCCATTTTAAAAACTTTTATAGATTTTGATAATGATAATGATATGAATGTAACTCAAAATCCGGAAATATGTATTGATGACATTTCTGTAACTAAAGTAATTTATGCAATTTAAAGGTTGAAAAACAATAAGGCAAACAAATTTGACAAAATAAATGCAGAAATGCTTAAACATAGAAATAATGTTGTAGCAAGTAAAATTGCTCATTTATTTAGTACTATATAGCATAATAAACGAGTTTCAAATAATTTACGGCAAGGAGTAATTGTTACTCTTTCCAAAAAAGAAAATCTAAACGATTACGATTTTTGGTACGGAATATCCTTATTGTCTGTTCCTAGTAAGATGTTTTGCAAAGTAATTTTTAGTCGTTTAAGTTATGCGGTAGATAAACAGCTTTGAGAACAACAAGCAAGTTTTTGGAAAAAGAAAAGCTGTATTGAACAAATACTAACCCTCTGTAACATTATTGAGGAAAGTCAAAAATTTCAACAATGATTTACAATTAATTTTATTAAATTTATAAAAGTTTTTTTAACAGTGTTAATCAAAAATCTTTGAAAAAAAAATTGTTAAGTTTTACAAAATACCGTTAATATATGTGAACATTATGCGTTTGTTATGCCAAAATTCAAGTTGTTGCGTTTGAACAAAAAGTGGTCATACTGCTATGTTCGAAATTGTCACGGGGGTACGTCATGGATGTATTTTGTCACCGTTTTGTTTTTCCTGGTAATTGATTTTATCATGACTTAATCTATGAATAATTTGTCTTATGGTATCAAATGGAATCATGGCAGATTAACAAATTTGAATTTTACAGATAATATTGATCTACTCTGTAAAATTCCAGAAATGATGCAAAATAGGACAACACGTCTTAGTGATATCAGTTTTCGTTTTGTTTAAAAACAAAACAATTGTGCACTAAATCAAACAATGATTTGCCTATCAAAATTAGTGGACAAAATATTGATAGTGTTGATTCCTTTATATCCGGAAAGCATCATTGGTAAAGACGGAAAAATTGAAATTGATGTGAAAGCCAGACTTGGAAAGGCAGTGTTACTCTTCCACAAACCTAAATCAATATGGTCATGTTCCTCTATTTGCTTAAAGACAAAATTTTGTTTGTACTCATCAATAATCTTTTCTACGGGAATATATGCAAGTAAAAGATGCAAGAGAACGGACAAGATTAATAAGATTATATATGTTTTTATCGCCGGTGCTTTTTAAGTATTTTAAAAATTACTCGGCGCGATTACAATTTAAATAATGAACTCATAAAAAAACTAACTCTTATTTGGAAGAATGTTTAAATACTTGGAAGCATTTTGTTGTCTCATGTTCACTTTGAATTACGAAACTTTATTGTTCTTAGTTTTTCTGCAATTGTTGGCTTATGACCCATGTTCATTTTTTAAAACAAAAGGATTTTGTAATAATAATAAATATCAAATAAAACAATAGCAAAAACGTTTGACAAAATACCCCAAAACAAAACTATTCAAAAATTCAATTTTTATAACATTATCTCCTTACTAGTGTCATAGTTAAATAATTTTTAATTTTTTTACTTTATTACTTATACAATTAACTATACAACTACTTTACATATATAACATAATTCACAGTATCTTTTATAAATATCTCAAAACTAATATAAGCAAATTTAGAAATGAATACATTGTGATTTTAATTAATAAACAGTTTTCAATATGCAAATTCAGGTTTCAGGTTGATACCTTTATTATTTTCTAAATACTAATAACAATTAATGCAGGAAGTAAGCTATATTCAATTTATTAATGTCATCGATAAATTCCTTTAATTTTGCAATTTGTATTTATATACAACTACTTTACCTAAACAACATTATTAAGTGTTTAATTTTAAAATACATTTAAAATTATTAGTATTTAAATTAAAAATAAAAACATTATAATTTTGTTTAATAGACGTTTTTTACCATGTAAACATAAAATACGCTATTAATTTTTAAATATTTATAAAACCAATTCAGTGTGTAAGTTATATTTTATTAATTATTGTACATTATATACTTGTAACAAAATAAAGTAAGTGCAAAATTTTCAATAATTAGATAATTTAATAACCAATATTTGTTTAAATCAATTTAATTTTTTAGATTAAAAAAATTTATAAATCAAAAAAGGCAAATCAACTATAATCTGCAACTTAACTGTATATTTTACTTTTCTACTGTTTATATTTGTGTTTCTTTTACATTAATAATAGATAATATATTATGTTGTATTATAAATATATATATTTATTTTTATTTAATGTAAACTATAAAAGAACATTTAACAAAATACTCTTCAAGAAATATATCCAAAAAATTAATGTTTATGACACAGTCGACTTACTATAATCACGGATTAGAACCTACTTTAATGTGTTAATCTGAATATTTATACAACTACTTGTACATCTACATTACATCATTCAAAGTATTGTTTGGAAATAATTTTAAAATTATTGGTATTAAAGTTGGGAATAATAGCATTTAGATTGTAAATAAACAAACGTTTTCCAATTTACAAACATTGAATGTATATTTAAATTACTTTGTTATTTTTAAATATTAATAACAATTTACACAGGCTGTAAGTTATAGTTTATTAATCAATCCATTTTATATGTTTATAACAAAATAAATTTAAAACAAAATTTAGTGTAAAGTATGTGCAATATACTAACAGGTATTCGTTAGTTGATTACATTTATTTACTTTTTTTGTATATTATAGAAAACAATAAAACAGCGAATCTACTGTAATCTATAATATAAATAGATGTTTTAATTTGTTACTATTAATATTAGCACCTAAATAACATTCAAAATGAATAATATATTATAAAATATTAAAAACACAAATTTAGATATTTTGTATCCAATTTACCAGTAAACATCAACGAAGACATTTGGTAAAATATCTCACAAGAATCTTATCCAAAAAAAAACATTTTATACGGCACAGTCGATTTACTGGTGTCATCGTTAAAATTGTTTTTACTTTTTTATCTGTATTTTTATATAACTACTTTACACATACAACATCATTAAGTGTATAAGTTAGAAATTACTTTAAAACTATTAGTATTAAATTTGGGAATAAAAACCTTGTAATTTTAATAATAATAAACATTAAATATAATTGTAAATTACGTTTTTTTTAAAAATATTAATAACAATTAATGCAGAAAGTAAGTTATATTTAATTGAAACCAATTAAAAAATTAACGCAAATATTTATAAAAATATTAATAATAAATTAATAATAAATTAATTTGTTATGTCCAATTGATTTTTGTAAAAATATATTAATAATTAAAAATAATGTCAAGTAACTAATAGTTCCTGTATACTTAGAAATATATATTTAAACAGGCTGAGTCGGTAGAAATATTATATTTTAAAAACTATTTTTATATAAATGTAGATAATAAATTAAAGTTACATTATTTTTTTATAACAATTAGTTTATTATTGTTTTGTGTGCTTAATTTTATTAAAAATGAACAGTAATTAATCCTTAAAATTAATGTTAAATGCACATTCAACTATGTCCTGATTGTAATCTCATAATAATTATTAAAATAAACATTTAATTATTTTAAACTATATAAATGAAAATAATAAAAATAACTTTTAAAAAATTTAAAACAAAAATGTTAAAACAAATCAAATAATTTATTATTTACGTTTAACCTTGAGATTCTGCTCATCCGCTGATTTTGATTTCTGTTTATGAAATAGACAATAGAGATAAAAAAAATTATTTTATTTTACCGAAAATGAATATCATGTCATTAAAAAAATTAAAAATTAAACAATTTTCATTAAAAAAAATTAACAATTTTTTACTGAGTTAACTTTTTAACAATCTATCGGATTATTAATGTCAAAACCGTGAAATTTTGATAATTTTGGCAAAAAAAGTTTAACAAATACAATACATAATCAGACAATAATTATTAAAATCAATGTATTTTAAAATCTATAAAATGGTTTTAACAATTTTATTTATTTCACAATTAGAAACCGGGCAACAGAATTTGGTTTTAACACTTCTATTACCAAAAGTTTAGCGATTTATTACTGAAAAACTAAATAATGGTAAAATAGCCTTTTTTAACTTATGGAATGAACGGCATCTTTGCCATTGGTGTTCCGTATAGTATGTCAATAAACTAATAATTGGGGTTAAATCATTTGGTTTTAAACATAAAGAGTTGTACGGATCAAGTTTTTATATACATTTACTCCCAATGGCTAAAAAGAAAGCCCACCCCCGACAAGTAATGTGTTGATTTGGTATTAAGTATAATCAATCTATCAAATGGAAAATAATATCTAGTACCTTACATAGTAAAACATTTGTTGCAGTTATAAAGGATGTTTTCTATTACAAAATGCAGCGCATTTACACGGGGTTACTACTGTTTTTCAGGACAATGCTCCATGTTATACGTCCGAATAGGTAACGTCATACTTAACCAGGTTCACTCTATTTGTTTTATATTTACATATAAACAGTAAATGGATTAAAATCAAAAATACGTTTTTTTATTTAATTAGCACCTAACAATCCGAACATTAATAGTATTAAAAATGTTTTCAGTATGCTAAAGCGCATTATCCTTAAACAAACAAAAATTTTAAATTTATTATTTATTATTATTATTATTATTTATGGTTATTGGCTTAGATAGCTCAGTAAAAGTAGCTTTCAGCACACAAAAAAATATGTACAATTATAAAAATACAATACAATTAGTAGTGTGCAACATCAGTCCAAAAATAAATAAGTAAAATAAGATTAAATTACATAGGCTAAAAGAAGAAAAAAAGCTCAAAATCAACGTACATTTAAAAGTCATGTTCAATGTGATATGCGTATAGAGGCATGGTATTATTTAGGGGGCACTATGGTTAATAGTGTGCAAATATATCTGTATACATGAAATGCGAATGATTCATGACTCATGAGTGAGTATGGCTAATAAAATAATACCCTGGATAAACTATAATAAATAGTCACATATTAAAATGGGCAGATTACGAACAACGGTAATTGGTCAGACCAAAGAAAACACATAAACATTCTAATGATTTGGATAGGCTAATATAAAAGTCACTTTGAACTTTGTTGGAATTGGATAGTAACTTGCTAAATACGGCAGACATGAATTTAAATACACATTTATTCTGCACTTAACGTGTATGTGTGATTGTTTCGTCATTCTCGATGCAAATAATTTGCTAAAATTACAATTAAGTGGATGATTGGAGTTGTTAAAGATACAACTGATTAATTGAAAACATTCCTTAAAGTGTTGATGAATTATTTCATAAAGAATGTCATTGTACGGATTATCTAATGATCGGCTAATAATGCTAGTACATTTTTTTAATTTTATGAAATCCTTTCTTTTTGGTCCCGGAAATATTACAGGGAAGCAATATAATATTTTTGAATAAAATGCAGTTTTAAAATATGCATTAATAACTTGCTGGCGAAGACGCAGGTTCCTTAAACGTCTTATGTAGTAACATAAACCTGGAGTTTTTTGTAAACAAATGGTCAATGTGATCAGACCAGGTAAGTTTGTTATTTACTAAAACACCAAAATATTGAAAACTATTACAAGTGTCAGTCTCCACGTTTTTAATACAAACCTTTGGATAAAGTTGAGTCAATTGTGTTAAAGGTTTGTGTGAATTAAAATTGATTATTTTGCATTTTGTACGATTTAATTTATATTGCTTTGTTGACCAATCAACTAATTCACCAATTGACTCCATGAATTGTACATTATCGTCGGTTAAAAAAATGGATTCACTTAACGTCATGTCATCCGAATATTTAAAATGTACAGCAGGCTTTTCTGGTCGGAGAACATCTACGTATAATGAAAAAAAAAGAGATAAAACCGCATCTTGTGGAACACTTCTGTTATTTTGAATTAAAATAGATATTTTTTACACCCAATTTGGGTGTATTGTGTTTTGTTTTCAAAATAATTGAAAAGCAATTTGATTGTGTGATTAGGAGTATTAAGTTTAATAAAACGCTTAAGCAGTTTGTTTCTGCATATGCTATCAAATGTGGCTTTATAATCAACAAACATACAGCTGACAAAGGCTTTTTTTTATCTAGTAATTTTGCAACATAGTTAACCAAGCTGGCTACACAATCTAGTGTAAAACTACTTTACTTGTACGCAAATTAACATGGATCACTACTTCCTTTGAATATATTACTTAGTTCATTTAAAATCAATTTTTCAGTCAACTTTAAGAGTACTGACGTGCATCAAATTGGTCGAAAATCTTCTATTTCTTTTAATTGCATACAGTTTATTAAAATCATTTACTAGCATTTACTAACGTAACAAAAATTATCAAACACCAAAACACTTAATCGTATGTGATCTATAATAAAAGTACATATTTTTACTTTAATGCCATTTATATTAGCATCCAATATACATTAAAAAATAGATAATGTATTATGTAGTATTAAAAACGCAAATTATATTTGTTATTCAGTTTAGTAGTAAACAACATTAAAACTATTATTAAAAAACACCTTAACAATTGTATTCAAAAATATTTTTAGAACATAATTTATTTATTAAAGTCATGGCAAATACTTTTTAATCTGTTTAATGTGTAAGCTTATACAATTAATTATGTAACTATATTACATATAAAACATAATTTACAGTATAATTTACAAATATCTTAAAATAATTAGAAACAAGATTAAAAATGGAAACATGGAGATTTTAATTAATAAACGTTTTTCAATATAGAAACATGAAATATGTTTTTAAATTATGTTACAAATATCTAAAATATTAATTACCCTTAACACAGGAAGTAAGTTGCATTTTATAAATAAATGTATTTTATATGCTTGCAACAACACCTTTAAAAATATGCAATATACTAGTTGTTTGTATTAATTTATATATTTAAGTTATAAAAATAACAAAACTATAAAAAATTAAATTAATTGTAACCTATAATATAATTAAATATTTTAATTTTTGCTGTTTATATATGTGCTTTATTTACATTAGTAATAGATAATAAATTATGTAATATTAAAAACAAATTAATTCCTATTCAATGTGCTAAAATAAATACAAAAAAGCATTTAAGGAAATTTTTTTCAAGAAGCTTCTACAAAAAAATTATACAACTAATTACATATTTACTTTACATGTATATAACATAATTTAAAATATCATTTAGAAATAACTTTTAAATTATTAGTATTAAATATTGGAATAAAACCAATTTGGTTTTGATTTATAAACGCTTTCTCATTTATGACAATTAAATGTATAATAAAAACATTTTATTATTTGTGTAATATTAATAACAACTAACGCAGAATGTAAGATTAATTTTATTAATTAAATTGTTTTATATTAGTATTATTAGTGTATAATTTAGGAATAGAAAAATTTATTTATTTATTTTATTAATTTATGTTTGCCATTTTGTATGTTTTACGAAATCATCGTTCAGCAGTTAACATTAAAGAAAAACCAATTGTGTATCCGCGTTTTAGTACCAATAATGAATTATGAATCCATGCCTACCCAGATTTAGATGGAACGCATGTTTGTTAGACAAATACAGCACAAACATTAATTATGTTTTTGAATTACGTTATTACTTTATAAATTTTAACATTAATTAATACAGGAAGTAAGTTATATTTTAATAATTTATTTGTGTGCGTGTAACAACATAAAGTTACTACTAAATTAGTTAAACAATATAACTTTAAATTTATACCAAAATTTCCAAGGTGCATTTGTTACGTTCTTAAATTAATTTAAAATTTAAAATTTAAATTATCTAAAATAATTAATAGTAAATTAATTGTAATTTATAATAAATTATGTTACTAAATATGTTAGCCTCCAATTTAGATTAAAACTAGATAATAAATTATGCGGTATTAAAAGTGCAAATTTAGATATTTTGTATTCAATTTTCAAGTAAACATTAATGAAAACATTTGACAAATTATCTTACGTCAAACGTATTAAGAAAATCAATATATACGGTACAGTCGATTTACTAGTGTTATTACTAAAATTGTTATTTTTTTAGTGAATTGGTATTTTTATACAACTATTTTAAGCATATAACAGTATTAAGTGTATAATTTACAAATACATTAAAAATTATTAGTATTGATTTAAAAAAGTAAGCATTGTAACTTTAGTTAATGTAATTATTAAATATGTTTTTGATTTGCGTTATTATTTTTTCAATATTAATAACAATTATCGCAGTGCGTAAGTTAAAGTTTTTTAATTAAAGTACTTTCTATGCTGTTATTATAAGAAAATTTGGACAAAATTAAATGTAAAACAAGTCTTAAAATATGTATGGAATTTACTAATAAGCATAAGTTAGTTGTTTAAATGCACTTATATTTTTAATTTTTTTTTAAATATACAAATATGAAGCTGCAAATAAACGGTAATTTATAATGACTATGTATTTTTACTTTGTTGTTATTTATATTTGCGCTCAATTTACATTAAGAATAGTTTTTGCATTTAATGCCGGTTGCAAAATTTAGACTTATGCCAATTCAGGTCAAAGTTTGACGCTGTTGAACTTGATTTAGTTCTACTCAAACAACAAGAAAAACATTTAACAAAGTACGCCTCAAGTAATTTATGCAAACAATTAAGTTCTATAACACCACGACTTTACTACTATCATGGATTAAACTTACTTTAACTTTCTAGTATTTATACTTATACAACTATTTATATATCTACTTTACATATAAAACATGACTCAAATTATTAGTATTATATTTTGGAATAAAAAAATTTTTGTCTTAATTAATAAAGGTTTGTCAATTTACAAACATTAAAATCCTATTTAAACTACGTTATTGTTTATCTAATATTAATAACATTTTACATAGTTTGTAAGTTAAATGTTAGAAATTATAAAATTTTATATCCGTGTAAGAAGATAGATACATTTGTAAAAAAATAAAATATGACACCAAACATCAAATAAATGTGTAGTTAACTTACAAGCATGTTTTTGTTGATTTAATAAATTTAAATTTATTAAAAAATATATTTTAAAAAGTACAGCAAATCAACTGTAATGTATTATATAACTGTAAATTTAACTTTGTTACTATTTATAATAGCGCCTAATTTACATTAGATATAGATAATGACTTATGTAGTATAAACACTATTAAACATTAGCAAAGACATTTGAAAAAAAGTTCAAAAACAAAGTAATTTAAAAAATTAATTTTAACTAATACAATCACTTATACAACTTCCTTACATATATAACATGTTTTGCAGTATATTTTCTAAATATCTTAAAATAATTATAATGAAATTTACAAATGGATACATTGCGATTATATATATATATATATATATAACGTTTTTAATATATAAACATTAAATACATTTTTAAATTACGTCTATTATTATTTATATTAACAACAATTAACTCAGGGAGTAAGTTGTACTTAATTTATTAAATTGTGTACTTATAATTACATAAAGTTAATTTTTTAATATTTTTTAAACATCTCAAACTTTTATTTTATAAATCAAGTTTTTTTACATTTTTTATTAAATGGAATCAACCACAATAAAATTCAATAGAAATACACAATTATCCCTAAAATCCCAATTTTGACAAAATTAATTTTAGACGGTTTTTCTAACATACTGAAATATACAATTATTTAAAATAAATGTAAATTTCATTATAGTGGTTTTTGAAAAGCTTTAAAATTAAAGTTACCTAATAATATGTCTCTAACATTATTATTATTATTATTAATAAACTGCAGGTTAATACTCGATAAAAATTTTAATTTATGATCTGTTATGACAAATAAATTACCTATGAATAGCTGTGTATTATTAATCCAATAATTATGGTTGAATAACTATTTTGATAATAATTTTATAGCATTTGATGGATTATTTATTTTTTTGACTAAATAAAAAAGTTCCAATAAAAAACTTAGATGAGGCCTTTTTACACATTATTAAAGAATACTGTAATAGTCCCAAATCAAAAGTTGAATAATTGCAAAATGGAATTGAGTGCTTTATTGTCAACTGCAAAAATAAATGTATGTCTTACTATAAAAATATTAACATTATAAAAGTTTACATAGCACTTTCTGCAAGCACTAAGAAAATTAATTATTTTGTACGACCAACTAGTTAATTATCTTATCAGTGTTGATAAAAATACTTTAATCATACTAGCTGGTGATTTCAATCATGAGAACACTAATTTATTCAAACTAATGGGCTTTACTAATTTTGTTAATTTTTCTACAAGACCTCAAACAAAACTAAATCATATTTTAACAAATGCTTCTAATTATGTTTCAGTAAAACAACATGCACCTCTTTTAACATTTGACTACTCTATTATTTGTCTGCTTCCAAAAACATACTCAAAGCACTATTATTCAAAATATTTAAAGCCTATTTTTAAATTATTTATATATGTGCAAGGTACATCAACTTTAAATGTTGCATTATTTAAATCCGCACTATTGAGCATTAATAACATAAAATTTAACAATCTTAGTCTAAATAATGTTAGTATTCAGTTTATAAATCTTATAAACATATGCAATTTATAAACAAGAATTTGCTAACAGTTTAAATTAATTTAATTAACTAAACACATTATCAAACTGCAAAATAACTAATAAAACCTGTAATAAAACTATATATCTTACAATAAATTGATCTAAAAAATTAATTTATACGGCAGAGTCAATTTACAAGTATCATTGTTAAAATCTTTTTTAGTGTTTTAGATTGCATTTTTATACAACTACTTAACAAATAGAACATTATTAAATGTATAATTTTGAAATAAATTTAAAATTATTAATATTAAAATTATAAATATAAACAATGTAATTTTATTTAATAAACATTTTTTAAATTTTTATTACTTTATAAATATTTATAATAACCAATTCAGTGCGTAAGTTATATTTTATAAATTAAAATGTTTTATGTGCTTTATACGCTTTTTTATTAGCTTTTAACAAAACAAAATTATAGTAAAATTAGATATAAAACACATTTTTAATATATATATACAATTTACTAACTCGTATTTGTTAGTAGTTTATATTACTTTAAATTTTTAAATAAAGAAAAATTATAAATTATAAATAAGCAAATCAAATTTAATTTACGACATAACTGTATATTTTAATTTTTTATAAGTTATAAATGTCTTCCATTTACATCAACAATAGACAATATATTATGTAGAATTATAAACACAAATACAGTTTTTGTTTAATTGAAACCGAACGTTTGCCAAAATTAATGCCGCTGATAGGAATTGAATTCATACTAACCTAGCTTTAAGTTTAATGCTATATAAATGGATTTATTTTCAACCGATATACCAGTAAACAATAGAAACAACATTCAACAATAAACTTTAAAAATGTATATACTTAATTTATTTGTATGATAAAGTCAATTTACTACTATCAGCAATTAGAACCCATTTTAACTTTTTATTTTGCATACTTATGTAATTATTTATACATTTATTTTACATACATAGCATAATTCAGAGCATCATTTAGAATAAAAGCAGTTTGGTTTTAATTAATAAAACATTTTCTATTAATAAATATTAAATGCAATTTTAAATTACGTTGTTAATTAAAAACGCAAAATTATATATATTTGCTATTTAATATAGTAGTAAACAACATTAAAAACGTTTAACAAAATATAACTTAACCATCGTATCCAAAAAGTAACTTCCATAGCATATCTACTTATTAATATTATTGTAAATACTTGTTAACTTGTTTTATGTGTAAGCTTATGTACAGATAGTAACATAAGTAAATCCAATGTTGATCTACTATGATATTGAAATTATGTAGCACTTGTTACTTATCTTAGATATATCTAACGCTTGTTAATAAGTACCTTAGATAACATATTACTAATATATATACATTTAATATTATTTGCAAAAAAATTCTTAATATAATACACAATAACATTCGTTTTAGCAATAAAGCACAATACCACCATTATGAAAACTTAAAAACAAACACAGATAATTGGTTTAAAAAAATAGTTTTATCTACTAAAATACATAAATATACAAAATAAAGGTAACAAACTTAATAATGTCAATAATTTAAGTGATATCCACGCTTTTGTTCAACTTCTGCAAGCCGCTTGGGGTAGGAATCTATCAACGTACCAATATAATCCTTCGAAATGCAATTTTTTACAACATGGTTAATTTTTGCTTTTAATGATACGTTAGTTTCCATGCGGTTAACCTCACGTTTTAAAATACTAAAAGGGTTTTTAATTACATTGAGGTCTGGACTGTATAGAAAAATTTAAATAAAAGTAAGTTTTTTGTTTTTCAAAGCTTTTGTGGTCTAAATAAAGAAAACGTATAGTAAATTGTAAGTTATATTAAAATACACATTACCACTTTTGAAGTATGCACAAAAGCATTGTCTTGAATGATTGTTAAGTGTCCTGTAGCATTTCTGGACAGCTCGCTATGAAACGATTGTTTAAATATTTGTACAAATTCGGCGCTATTTAAATTGTTACTAGTACGCATCATTTTGGAAACTGATTGTACTTAATTGCAAAATATCCTTTGACACATAAAGGATGTGCAACTTTTATAGCAGTACAAGTGTGGTTGAGTGGGAAATTTGGACTGTAAATAACCTTTGAATGTTCAGTTTATGGTTAGTAGAATACAACACATTTATCTGTGAAATATATTGATTTCCAAAATGTTGATGGATAATGTTTGTACTTTTTGGCAAACTCTACTTGTTGTAATCTATGAGCACGACTAAGTAAAGGTTTTTTAACAGCCGCTTTAAGAATGAAGTCTTCAGATTTCATCCTCCTTCTTACTAT
Source organism: Cardicola forsteri (assembly GCA_025895645.1). Taxonomy (NCBI): domain Eukaryota; kingdom Metazoa; phylum Platyhelminthes; class Trematoda; order Strigeidida; family Aporocotylidae; genus Cardicola; species Cardicola forsteri. Next base: position 9,900 of record JAKXYG010000837.1, on the reverse strand, counting down.
TGAATATAAAAAATTTTCTAAGTATTAATTTTTTTATTTGTTTAACATTCTCTTTTTTAATCTGCATAATTATAAACTGATCATCCTGTTTGGTTGTTGAACGTTTTCTACCAACGGCAGGTGATCTGGGGCTTGTTTAATTATTCAAAATGTTGTACACAGTTGAAACATCTATTTTTATGCATTTGGAAATTGTTTTAATTTTTGTGCCCTTTTTTAAAAAATTTGAACTAATTCATAATCATGGGTAGACAAATAACGACGCTGAGCTGTTTTAACCATAAGTCTTATGTGCGCGGAAATACGCTTTTTATCAAAATTCCAAATTTTGAAACGGAAAATAAAATACGATTTGTGCTTAAATTATTAAAAATAATTTAATATATTAAAAAAAAAATTGTTTTAAAATTCTTTATATTAAAATACTTTTAAAATAAATTGTTTATTGACTATTTAAAAATAGAATGCAAATTTGTAAATATATATGAGCAGTGATTTTATTTTAAAAATTATTATTTTTTAAAATAAAAAAAAATAAAAAAAAAATATTTTTTTAAATAATTATTTTTGCAAATAAACTATATATTTTTATATTTAATAAATTTTAACTAGGAAAAGTTGAAGTTTAGGAATTGGATTGCCGGCGTATATATCAAGGTTATATATTTATTAAAAAATGTAGCGCATCAATAATATATTTATAATGTGTAAAAAAAATTCGTTATTTTAAAAATACACATTAATTTATTTTACAAACAAAAATATAAAAAAAAATTAAATGGAATGAAATACGTTGCTTATTGTAACTGTTGATGCGACTAAATTTTATATAAAACACAATTTATAGTATAATAATATCTTAAATATAATATCTTAAAATAATTAGGATTAAATTAATAAGTGGAAACGTTGAGAGTTTAATTAACATACATTATTTAATAAAAAACTATAAAATATGTTTTTAAATTATATTAGGATTTTTTAAAATATTAATTACACTTGACACAGGAAGTAAACTATATTTTATTAATAAATATATTTTATATGCTTTTAATCAAATAAAATTAAAGGAAAATTAGGTGTAAAATAAAACGTTGGAAAAACAAACATTTTTTTAATCGGTATATTTATACAATTTGTTATACATTTGATTTAAATATGTAGCATGATTTAGAGTATCGTTTAGAAATAACTTTAAAATTATTAATATTAAATTTTGGAATAGAAACATTTTGGTTTTAATAAACATGTTTTTTAATTTACATAGGTTGAATGTATATTAAAATTATATTATTATTTTCAAATATTAATACCAATCAACGCAGGCTGTAAGTTATAGTTAATTAATCATGTAATTTAAATATTTGTGATAAAATAAATTTAAGCGTAATATAATAAGTTAAATATATGTAAAATTTACTACCAATTATATTACTAAATTGTTCATTACATCATATTTTTATCCTTTGATATTATATTGCTCACCTACAATTTTTCCTAGTTTATTAAAACAGAATTACGTTGTTTTAAGAAAATGCATATTATTAATATCAAATGCAAGATTAAAATATTTTATTTTATTGAGTAATATTGTTAATAAACATTGTAAAACCTGTATACAATTAGCATTAAGGATTAAAAGTAATAACAATCATCTACTACATAAAGTTTTCAACAATTCTAAAGATTCTGGAAAAACAAGAAAAATTTACCTGTACACAAAAACCAACACTAATCAATACAAAAATTTATGTCTACCTTATTTTTTACTTTTTTATTACAAAATCCTTTTGCTTTAAAAAAAATAAGCATGGGGCAATAAAATAACAATTATAGCAAAAATAAACATCAAAGTCTCGTAATTCAAAGAGAACATAAGACAACAAAATGTTTCCATGTATTTGAACATTCTGCCAAACGTTTTACTTGTGCCCATAAAAAATCATTTCAATTAATTCTTCCCAAATAGTTCTTAGCCAAGTTTTCTTTGGTCTGCCAACCTTTCTTTTACCATTTACAATTGTTTATTCCAAAACCGTTCTTGCTGGTCTCTCGGGCGGTAAACGTAGAATTTGATCAAATAATTTTCTTTGTCTAATTATAATGATGTCATGAAGTAAACAAGACTTAGTTCTTTTTATAATCTCATTATTTAAAATGTGATCGCGCTAAGTAATCCTTAAAATACTTCTAAGACACCGGCGATAAAATACATCCACCATCTTATCAATCTTGTCCGTACGTATCCACGTTTCACTCCCAGATATTGCCGTAGAAACGATTATTGATGCGTACAAACAAAGTTTTGTCTTTAGGCAAATAAAAGAACATAAGCATATTGATTTGAGTTTATTGAAAACTGACATTGCTTTACCAAGTCTGGCTATAACATCAATTTTGGTTTGTCCGTCTTTACTAATAATGCTTTCCAGATATGTAAAGGAATCAACAGTATCAATATTTTGTCCACTAATTTTGATGGGCAAATCATAGTTTGACTTAATGCACAACACTTTTGTTTTTAAACAATTAATCCGTAAGCCAATACGAGAACTGATATTACTGAGTTGTGTTGTCATATTTTGCATCATTTCTGGGGTTTTACTAAGTAGACCAATATCATCTGCAAAATCCAAATCCGTTAATCTGCCCTGGTTCCAGTTGGTACCATAAAACAAATTATTCATAAATTAAGTCATAATGAAATCATTTAATTGGTAATTGTCTACCTTATTTATTCAAAATATTAACCAATCCAAAATCAAACAAAATTAAACTAATAAAAAACTTATCAAAGTAAGAATTGTTTTACCCACACATTTATTTAAACAAATTTAGACATCTCACAACATAGTGTAACAAGTGTGCCTTATAATGACTTATTTTATGTATAGTAATTTTGAATATATATATATAAATCACATGCTTACTATATAAACTATATTTATATTTATTGCCGTATGACATTTTATTTCATTTTAATCCCATTTTTTGTACTACTACTTTTTTATATATTGATAGTAAAAATGTATTTTACGCTGAATGTACTTCTAGTAAGATAATAAAACTTAATAATAATAATAATAATTAATATTACATTTAAAAATAAAAACGTAATTTTTTATTATAAAGATGAAATATGTTTTTAAATTACGTTAATAAAAATTAACGCAGACAGTACGTTATATTTAATGAAAACCATTTCAAAATTTAACGCAAAAATTGCAACAATATTAAATGTAAATTAATTTATTATTTTTATTTATTTGAAAAAAAATGCCTGTTAAAAATTAAAAATAATTTAAAATAGTTAATAGTTTCTTTATATATACTTAGAAATGCTTATTTGAAAACGTAGATTTGGCTAAAATAGCATGTTTTAAAAGCTATTTTTACGTAAAAGTAGATAATAAAATAAAGTTATATAATTTTTATAATAATAAGCAAATTATTATGTTGTGTGCTTAATTTTATTAAAAATGAACAATGAGTAATCGTTAAAATTAATGTTAAGTACACATTCAACTCCGCCCTGATTGTGATCTCATAGGAATTAACAAAATAAACATTTAATTATTCTAATTAATGCACATAAAAATAATAAAAACGACTTTAAAAAAATTTTAAATAAAAATTTTAAACAAATAAAATAATTTATTATTTACATTTAACCGTGAGTTTCCGCTAATCCGCTTATTTTGATTTATGTTTGCATTATCTGTAAACTTAACAATAATGATTAAAAACATTTTATCTTACTAAAAATGAATATCGTGTTATCAAAGTTTTTTTATAATTATTAATGTTTAAAAATCTTAAAATTTTTAGATAAATAGCATTTAAGTGGGTAATTAGTAATATTTACAATTAAAAAATACATACATGTTAGTGCCAGAGTGGTCTAGCGGTACAGCGCTCGAATTTAGACTTTAGTAGGCAGAGTTTCGAATTCCACCACCGGCACTAAAATGTGGGCTTACGTTTAGCTTTGCTGAAATGTCCGCTGCTGAAAGATGTTTCTCGTAAACCATTTAAAGTCGTAAACATAAAATAAATAAATAAATAAATAATAAATTAATAACATTAAACAATTACTTAATTAGCATCAAGGATTAAAAATAATAACAATCACCCGCTACATGCAGCTTTTAACAATTCTAAAGCTTCTGGAAAAACAAGAAGAACTTACCTGCACATGAAAACCAAAACTAATCAATACAAAAATTTATGTCTGCCCTACTTATTCAGAGTATTAACCAATCCAGAATCAAACAAAATTGAACTACTAAGATACCTATCAAAGTAGGAATTGTTGCACCTACGCATTCATTTGAACTAATTTGGACATCTCACAGTACATGTGTGCCTTATAATGACTCATTCTATGCACAGCAATTTTGAATATTTTTTTAAAAATCACATGCATACTATATAGACTATATTTATATTCATTAACATATGACATTCTATTTCATTTTGATCCCATTATTTGTACTATTACTTTTTTTATATTGATGATAAAAATGCATTTTATGCTGAATGTATCTCTAGTGAGATATTAAAGTTTAATAATAATAATAATAATTTTAAAGAAGATTATTATTTATTTGTATAACTTTACTAGTGTTTACACAACCTAGCACACGTTACCACGTACATTTTATTTTAAAAAAATTAATTATTTTTTAAATTGTGGATGTATGTAAACTTTAACGTTGACTATAGTATGAAGAAATAAAAAACTTTTTTAAGATGTTAACCTCTCATTTTATTTTATTGATTTGTCAAACATTTTAATTTGAAACCTTAACTGTGGCAAACTTTTAAGCATTTACTGCACGTAATTACAATAAACTTAAATAATAGAAGTTATTAGTTAACTGCTGAAAATTATAAAAAAATTATAATTTGGGTTTTACTATTGCTGATTTATTTGAGATAAATACAAGGACTGGGTACACAGATATAAAGGATTATACAGGTTGAAAAACAGCAGGAACTGGGGCTGCAACATTTACAAGCAAACAACGAGATACGTTTATTATTAATTTATCACTAAATTATTTATTATTTATTATTAAATTTAAAAAAAAGTTTATTCAACAAATTCAAGAAAAGAATTACCAAATATTTTATATTTATTTATTCTCAATCACATAAAATCGGTCAATCTGCAGTTAAAAAAAGAACATTAAAAATGTTCCTTTAATAGCAAAACATAGAAAAAAATATGTGGAATTTTTAAAAACAAGTAAAAATTATTTAAATTTAAAAAATAGTAATTTTTTTACTGACAAGTGTGCTTTAAAGTACGTACTATAGACAGTGCAATCTACGGTTATTTGTGTTCCCAATTTTCCTCAAGACTACAAATGCATTGTTAAAAGGTTGCGCATCAATTATGTCTTTATAGAGATTTTGGAGCAAAACAAGTAGTTATTTAAATAATTAAAATTTTTTAATGAATTTTTTAAAGTTAAACTGCGATTGTTTAAGGTAATGTTCTAGTTCATACGTCGGAACAGGTAACGTACTTTCTACCAAAGTTAAAAATTTAACGCATTTTTTTTGTTTAGACAAAATATTTTGTATGTTAAAAAACTAAGCTTTATTTAATTATTTTTATTTAACCCGGGCCTCAATATAGTTAAAAAAAATTTTAGTTAGTAAATCGGACGGAAAATCGAGACACACTGAAGAAAAATTTGATTATGTGTTGATTAATATAATTCCATATTAATCATTTGGTCAATTCTTATCTAAAGCATTTGAAAAATGTTACAAAAATGTGATTATTCTTTACTAAATTTGTAAAAATAATAATATCCATTATCTATATATGTACATATTTTATAATATAATTTATTTTTAAGTAAATAATATAGTAGTATTTTTTTATTATCAAAATATATAAATTCTGGGTTTTTAGTTTAAGTGAGAACTGCACAATGCTATTTGTAAAAAGCGTTTTTATTAAACAAATATTAAAGTTGCAAAATAATGTTTAAGGGTTATTTTAGTAAAATGTTAATGTGCCCAATATACTTAAATAATGTAAAAAAAGTTAATCAATTTCAATGTGTTAATTTTGAAGGTCTCATTATAGTCCTTATATACGTATTTTAAAACTACATTTTATCCAATGATATTATACTGCTCCCCTGTAATATTTCCGGGACTAAAAAGAAAGGATTTTATAAAATTAAAAAAAAACTATTACCATCATTAGCCAATCATCAGGTACTCCGTACAATGACATTCTTTGTAAAATAATTCATCGACACTTTAATGAATGTTTTCAATTAATCAGCCGCATTTCCAACAACTCCAATCATCCACTTTATTGTGATTTCAGCAAATTATTTGCATCGGGAATGACAAAAAGATTACATATACACGTTAAGTACAGAACCAATGTGTATTTAAATTTATGTCTGCCGTATTTAGCAAGGTTACAATCCAATCCCAACAAAGTTCAAAGTGACCTTTACATTAGCCTATCCAAATCATGAGTATGTTTTTTTGTTTTCTTTGGTTTGACCAATTACCGTTGTTCGTAATCTACCCATTTTAATTTGTGACCATTTATGAAGTTTTATCCAGGGTATTATTTTATTAACCATGCTCACTCATGAGTCATAAGTCATTTACATTTTATGTATACTAACACATTTGCACACTATTAACCATAGTGTCCCCTAAATAATACCATGCCTCTTTACTCATATCATATTGAACATGACTTTTAAATATACGTTGATTTTCAGTTTTTTTTTCTTTAGCCTATGTAATTTAACCTTATTTTACTTATTTATTTTTGGACTGATGTTACACACTGCTAATTGTATTGTATTTTTATAATTGTACATATTTTTTGTGTGCTAAAAGCTACTTCTACTGAAGTATCTAAGCCAATAACCATAAATAAAAAATATACGTTTATATAATTATAGCTTTCTAAAATTATTATATAGTTTTGCATAATTTATAATTAAAAAGACGTTTGTGTTGTACGTGATGTAGATGCTGGAAATATTTTAATTAAATAATTACTGTTTTTTGGTAACTGTTGTAATAGCTGTAATTAAATTATGTTGTGTGCTTGTAATAAAATAAAGATAATACAAAATTAGTTAAAAAACAAAACTATAAATTTATGTGTAGTTTACAAAGTGGGACTTGTTAATTATTTAAATTAAATTATATTTTTAATTTTAAAATGAATATAAAAATATAAAACATCAAATAAACTATAATTTATAATAAAACTATAATTTATAATTTTATACCGTTTATATTAAAACCCAATTTACTTTAATAAATACAACAAAATATTATGTAGCATTATAAATGCAAATTTAAATATATTTACTAGTTAATTTATTAAAAAACAACAGCAAAATATTTAACAAAATAAGTTTTAACAATCGTATCCAAAAACTCAATTTTTATGACAAAATCTACTTACCAGTGTCATGGTAAATCCTTTTAATCTGTTTAATGTGTAAATTTATTTAACTATTTATCCAACTACATTACATATAAAAATTGGTTTACAGTATAATTTAAAACAATTTAAAAACAATTTGGATCAAGTTTAGGAATGAAAACTTTGAGATTTTAATTGATAAACGTTCTTTAATATATTGAAAAATATGTTTTTAAATTACGGTATTATTTAAAAAAAATTAATTACACTCAACGCAGGAAGCAAGTTATATTTTAATAAAAAATATTTTAGCTGCTTGTAAAAATAAAATTCAAAGAAAATTAGGTGTATAACAAAATGCTAAAAAATGTGCAATTTACTGACAGGTATTTGTTAGTTGTTTAAGTTAATTAAAATTTTTAAATTAAAAATAATTACAAAAAAGCAAATCAATTGTAATCAATAATGTATCTGTATATTTTAGTTTTTAACTACTTATATTTGTATTCTATTTTTATTAAAAATAAATAATATATCATGTAAAATAAAAAACAAAACTGTAAAATTATTTTTATATAATGTACCAACAAATAATATGAAAAACATATAACAAAATACCCCTCAAGAAACCTAACTAAAAAATTAATTATTATGACAAAGTGAACTTACTACTATTAAGGATTAGAATTTATTAATCTGTATACTTATACTACTATTTATACTTCTAATTTGCATATACAAAATGATTTATTTAAAAAGAATTCTAAAATTATTGGTATTAAATTTCCGAATAGAACAAATTTGGTTTTAATTAATAAATGTTTTCAAATTTATAAACATTGAATGCATATTTAAATCACGTTATTATTTATGTAATATTAATAATGATTAACGCAGTATGTAAGATAAATTTTGTTAATTAAATAGTTTAAAATACATATTAAAATAAAAATTGACTCAAAATTAGATGCAAAATAAAATATAACTAACAAGCATTTGTTTGTTGATTAAATTTGCAAATTATAATATAACTATATATTTTAATTTGTTACTATTTAAATTACATAAAAATAAATTACACCTTTCGTAGTACTAAAAATGCAAGTTAAAATTTATTTTCATTTAAGATGCTATTAAACAAAGAACTTAACAATAGATATTAAATAAAATAATCCAAATAAAAAGCATTCCTAAAATTCCTTTTCATAACATTACATGTTCCACATTATGATATAAAAATATTCCAAAATTATTGTATCAAATTTTAGAATAGAAACATTGTGATTTTAATTTATAAAAGTTTTTAATACATAAACATTAAAATTGGTTTTAAATTAAATGATTAATTTTAAGATAATAATAACAATTAACGCAGTACGTAAGTTATATAATTTTTAATTAAATAATGTATTTCATAAATTTATATCAATATAAAGTTAGCAAAATATAGTTGAAAAACAAAATTTTTATTGACACGTAGTTTTCAACAAGCAATTAAAAATTGCTAAATCAATTTAAAACATAAAAATAAAAAACATGCAAAACAGTAACCCTGCAAATCAATTGTAATCTACAATTTACTTTGTAACTATTTATGTTAGTCCCCAATATACTTTAAACATAAATAATATATTATGTGGTATTAAAAACACAAGTTCAGATTTTTTGTATTCATTTAACCGGTACAGTAATTTCAAAATTTAACTCAAAATATTACAAAAGTATTAAATCTAAATTGCTTTGTTATGTCCAATTGTTTTTAGTAAAAATAAATATTAAGAATTAAAAATAGCGTCAAGTACATAATAGTTCATTTATATATACTTAGAAATATATATTTAAAAAGACTGGGTCAACCAAAGTAGCATATTTTAAAAGCTACTTCTATATAAACGTGGATAATAAGTTAAAGTTACATAATTTTAATAATAATTAGCATATTATTATGTTGTGTGCTTAATGTCATTAAAAATGAACAATAACTAAATTAAATTTGATGTTAAACGCACATTCAAATCTGCCCTGATTATAATGTCATGGTTATTATTAAAATAAACATTTAATTATATTAATCTATATAAATAAATATAATAAAAATAATTTTTTTTAATATTAAATAAAAATTTTAAAACAAATCAAACAATTTATTATTTACGTTTAATCCTGAAGTTCCGCTCACCCGTTAATTTTGCTTTCTAATTGCATTGTTTGTCAAATAGACAGTAGTGATAAAAAATGTTTCCACCTTACCGAAAATTAATTTTGTGTCATTAAAAAGTTAAAAACTGAAGAATTTTTATCTAAAAAATTGGCAGATTTATACAGAATTAATTAATCAACAATTTATTAGATTATTAATGGTCAGAAATCTCAAAATTGTGATAATGGAAGAAGAAAACGAGTAACAACTAATATAGATGATTAGAAAATTGTTATAGAATTAAAAAATTATAATAAAACTATTTAAAAAA
>JAKXYG010001475.1:0-33509 GCA_025895645.1 Cardicola forsteri | reverse complement strand
ATTGTAGTTACTTATTGGAGCCTGTTTACCCAAGTTTTATCGCAAATGTTCCTCAATTTTTGTAACAAAAAACAATTAAAAAATAATAAAATTTATTTAGATCACATTACGAAAAAAATACAAAATAATATCTTCTCTTACAAAAAACTAAAAAAAAATGTAACTTTTATCAAAAACCCATCGTTTATTTTTTATTGTACACTTGAAGCATCGCATAACTGATAATGATTCATAAAACTACAAAATATAAACAAATTGTATTCTCACTTTCTGATCTCAATATCTCTCTCACTTGAAATTACTCCTTCTCTGGGGACGGCATTTCTTTTTTTAGCCTCATTAATATAATCCATTTAATAGTCTGGTACGGTATTGTTATTAAAAAAATATTAAAACAATTTGCATTACTGGGGATAATAATCACTCATCATTTGGTTCCATGTTTGTTTTTAAGAGTTATATGCGTTAGACGCTGGCACCGATATACTTTTAAAAGTTGTTTTCGATAATTCCCTGTACGACGGAATTATGTAATCACGCGTCCATCTGCGACAATTAGTTAATAGATCTACAAATAACATTATTAATCAACCATACCCAAATACAAAAAAATTTTTTGAAGCGAATTAATTAAATGTTTACAAGAAAGATGCACAGTTTTATAGAATGTACAAATGCAAATACTGTCTAATCGGTCAACTATAACGTCATGCGTCTTATTTGAGTAACGCACGCGTTTATTTTCCACCATATTTGTAAACTAAAGATAAGGAAAAATTTGACATTTCTGTTTCTTTTTGTTACAACGTGAATTGACCTTTGTTGCTGCATAAGGTGTCAGTCTTTGCAGCGCATCCTCCAATACTTGCGGTTTATTGTAGTTTTTATGTCGCATTCTACAATAATTGTTAATTCTCAAATTGTATATCTTTCAAGCAATGTAATCCCATATATGTTCTACACATTTGTTAAGAGAAACATTGCATGAGAAATCTTTTTTTGAATGCCTATAAGCGTTTTCAGCACGATTACTAGTGAAATTTCCAACATTCATTGTTGTTTTGAATGCTTCAACCCACAAATTTTTTAATGGTAACCTGTATTTGCTTACAATAAAATTTATATGTGGATATCGACGTTTTATTCGATTTACAAGTTGAAAATATCTACATTTATTATACCGTCGTGCATAACATACCTGCTGATAGAATGACACTTCATTATTTTTTACACAAATCGCGTTCTTTATTTGTTCTCAATTATTTTATAAATTTATAAAAGATGCTTACAGATGTTTACAGCCCAAAAAATATAAAAATGACATACATTTATGGCGCAATTGGGAAATGTTTCTTTCAGTGCGCGACGGAGGGCTGGAGCACAATTGATTGTGAACGACTTGGTTTCATTGGTGTTACCCATTATTTGCTTTAAGTGTTGTAGCGCAGTAACATACATTACATTTTTTTTATTTCTGATTAAACTATGCATAATGGGAATGGACTGACCAAAGGAATCAGTCACTACAAAAGGTACTAATAAATAACTTAAACTTATTTAATACTAAATTAAAATTATTTCTCTTTGTTTGTACTGTAGGTAGCATCAAAACAAACATTTTTGGGGAATTTTCTGTAAAAGGTTTTCTAATCAGCGTGGCAAAAACTGATTACACTGTACTTTCCACCGTTGTCCCGTTTGCATGCCACTATTCCTTCTTCTTTTAAAAGGGACAGCGATTATTTAAGGTTTGCAATTTCTAAAAATTCAGTAAAATCGTATTGAACTATAACCCAATTTCCACCAAAGATTATACAAATCTTTCGTTGTAACTTTTTTTTTAAATTTATTCCAAGCGTAGGTTTGTATTTAATAAATAGGGCATTTTTCCATAAATAAAAGATTTAATTTACATTCTTCCTCTTTTGATAGCCTTCTTCTGTTGGGATCAAGTGCAATTTTTTTACTTGAGCACAAGTGATCATTTTTCAGTTTTGCTGCGGTTACGACATAATAATCATTTTTTAGTTTTACCGTAAAACGGGCTAGACAATTCAAATTTTTAGTTCTACCAGAAATTACATAAAAATAAAGTTACTTGGTGTTACAAATTCTAGTATATTTGACTTCCGTTTTTGATAAAACGTATGGTAATTTTTTACTTTTTTCATGGTTCAATTTAAATACACAGTAATGAACCTCACTGTTGGTATCTTTTTTAAAAACCTTAATACAATTTTTTACGTTTTTCCAATCGTAATAGTTATATCGAGTCCACTCCGTTGCACAAATTAACGCCATTGCAAAATGAGGAGCGACCAAAAAATGTACATTAAATAGTGCTTAAAATATCAAATTACAGCTTAACTAATAAATAAACCAATCAGAGAACAGAACCCTCATCCAACAAAATTTACTCAAAATTCAACCAATTAAAAACCGTTAAAAATTATATGACGTACAACAATTGCCGAACCAATGTCCACCGAGGTTAGAATTTAAGCGCTATACCGCTAGACCACCCCGGATACACAGTAAATAATTATTTAAATATGTAAGACATTTCAATTATTTGCCTAAATGCTGATAAAAATTAAATTTTATTGTTTTAATATTAATAAGTATAATATATTGAGTGTTAAGTAGATAACTAATATACACATGTTAATTTTAACAAAATTTCAAAATAAAAATGTACATTTTACAAATAAATAAAACGAAATATGTATTTAATTTTATTTGTTTATACATTTAGCAAAAAAATCAAGCTTACTACACGTTGCTAAATTATTCAGAATTATATATATATATATATATATATACTGTTTTGCAAAAAAAGTATAATGTTTTAATAATATTTTTAAAAAAAGTGTACATTATTTTTAACTTTATAATTATGTTAAAAATTTTAATGCACAAGAAAAATGTTTTTATATATTGTTTATTGCAATTTGTAGTTTGTTTGCACTATATAAGTTTAAGGTATACGCATATGTTAGAATGACAATCAATATTAATTGTAAAAGTAAAAAATGTAAAATAATGTTTATTTTACGTAATAATTTGATAAAATTGCTGTAATATTACAAATATTATTTACTCTTCACGTAAATGTTAGGTTATTTTAAATGTATATAAGTAACTTTATATCTTTATTTTAATTTATAATTTATGTATACACTTACTGCCGTTTACTAAAATATATACATATATATTAAATAAGTTTACATATATATATATATATATATATATATATATATATATATATATATATATATATATATATATATATATATTTTCATATGTTTTATTGTTTTATTAAAACTGTTTTGCATCTATTGAAAAGAAAATTATAGAAATAATTCTACAGTACATATTTTTATTACAATTATTGTTGTTACATATTTGTAAACTACAAGTTAAGAAAAGTTCTCAAAAATTAATTATATATTAAATATTTTTCCTACAAATAAACATTATAAGTTAACAGTATAAACATTATATTTTACCATAATTTACGTTATTTAAATAGTTAAAAATTAGTTAATGGTAGTTTATTATTAATATATATATAATAATATGGTAAAAAATAAACAGTATTTTTTGTAAAGTAAGTTCAAAACAATGTTTACTAAAAGGTATGCTTAAACTGTAAAAAGTGTTTGTTAGTTTAATTTATAAAATATTATTGCATTAGATAATTTTATAAAAATGTAATATTTTCAAATTAGCATTTATTACTAAAATGTAAAATTTAAGTATATTAGAAATATATTCAACATATTAAGTTTATGTTGCTAACAATTACTGTTTAAAGTATGTTATTAACATTATAAAACAAATAAGCTTACTGCAAATTGCTAAAATATATACTACTGTAATTAATTTTTTTTTAATATAATGAGTTGTTAATATTAAAAAGTTTTAATTATTTTACATTAAAACTATAAAAACAATTTTTTTAAATTTAATTCTATACATATTGCAAAATATTTAATACAACATAATTAAAAAAATTATATAAACATTGTCTATTGTAACTAATAAATACTAAATAAAAATTTGTCATATATGTTTTAAAACAAACGATTTTTAATGTAACATTTGTTAGTACTAATGTAGTAAAAAACGTTGTTTCTGCATTAATAATTATAATTTAAACAACATTAGTGTTAGACAAATGTAAGTAAAAGTGGTTTTATTATATATAAAATTACACATTTATTTTATATAATAAAATAAAAATTGTGCACATTTAATTAAATTTAAAATTTATTGTTATGTTAATGTATACTTTTTTAAAATATGCCGTTAATATTATTAAAATGTGCGCTTACTAACAGATGCTAACATATTAATAAATATATTTAGTATTTTATTAATATTATTTATTTATTTATTTATTGTTTTATTGTTTAATTAAAAATGTTTTACGTTTAAAATGTTTTTAATTACTAAATCCAAATAATTTAAATTATGTTGTATTAAAATTATAAGGTTTGTTTGAAAAGTTAAGCACACAATAATCTCTGTATTTATACATTTATATTTATGAAGATTAAGATATTGTAAATTTAATTAAATTAAATGTTTTATAAATAAATGATTTCGTTTTTAATGATTACGTTTGTTACTGTTGTATTAATGTAATAAAACACACTATTTGTTTATTCTTTGTAAAATTATTAAATCCATAGTTTAATAATATGTAAATTTAAAAAAAAATAGAAATTAATTTTATAAAAAATTAATTAATATGTATCTATAACAAATTAAACATTTTTTTTAAATGTAAATTATTTTTTAGTTTAATAAAAAAACTGTTTTACTGTTTTCTAAGTAATTTATATTGTATTGCTAATATATTGCTAATATTTTAAAGTTAAAGCTTACTGTTGTTATCTAAAACGTAAACATATATAATTAATGTTTTCTGAAATGCATCTATTTTGTATAAGTTTATTAAAATGTATAAAATTTAAACATGTATTTTTAAACTATATCTTGCAAATACGAATTGAATAGCATTATATATAAATTTAATACATTTTAATATATTTTTCTTTATATACGTAAGTTGGAGTATTTACAAATTAATATATGTACCAGTTTTAGCATACTGTACGTACTTTAAATTATTTTAAAAAAATTATACTAACATTAATATTATAACATATAATATTATAATATTATATATATTTTAATATTTAAAAATATATTATGGGTAATTAATGTTTTATTAATAGAGTTTTACAATACTATAAAATGCAAATGTAAATTTAGTAATTAATATAAAATGTTTATATTTAATTGATATTACATTTTTGGGTTGTCTTAATTTATGCATTAAACCGGTAACTATACTTACTAATGTATGCTAAAATGTAAACAAATTATTTTGGGTATTAATGTTATTGCAAAATCAACGTCCTTTAAAAATATGATTATGCAATAACATAGCATTTTACCACAAAACGCAGTATTAAATTTCCTTAATTTAAAAAAAAAACATAAAACAACAATTTATTTATAAATTTATACATTTTAAAAATTGTATTGTTTAATTGTATAAATCAATAATTTTAATTAAATCTATTTAAATATTCTTTAACCACGTATTATTATTTATTCTAAAACCGTTGTTGATTGTCTTTCGGATAAAAAACATAAAATTTAATTAAGTACTTTTTTGTATAAATTAATTAATGTCAATCAATAGACAGAAGTACGTTTTTTATTTAAAAAGTGATTGCGCTAAAACATATTCAAAATAATTTTATGACAACGGCAATAAAAAACATTTATTTTTCCACGTCTATGTTTAACATTAATTTTTGTTATTTAATTTTTTTTAACAATAATTGTTTTTATATAGATATATTTTGTTTACTAATTACAACAGTCATTGCAAAACTCTTTTGTTTTAAAAAAATTAATTTGTAAACAAAAAAAGTTATTAATATCATTGAGAGAGTTTGTACTTGGCATACTGTTTGGAGTTTTTTTACTTAAACCAAAATTAGCAGCAACATTCAAATATGTGTAACTGTAATAGTTACATGTAATATTACAAAAGAAATTATTTATAAAACGACTCATCATAAAATTAATTATTAGAAAAAAATAAAAAAAAGGTAACAAAATAAAATTATGATGCATTTTTGTAACTTCAAAATTAACTAATGTTAACCAAGACAACTTAAATTTTGGTATAACACTAGCATAATATGTAAATACATTAACAGTATTCCGTAATAGTTAACATTGTTTATACAAATATTGTAAATAAAAATTGTTAATCATTAATTTTAAATAACTGTTAAAATGTTTGAATGTTACAAATAGTTATTATTTGTTTAATACAACATTTTTTTCTTTTTAATAATGTTTTTTTACCGTGTCACTTAAACTTTTATTTTTGCTTAACAAAACACTGTATCTGAAGCAAACAGTAACATTTTATTGCTCAAATAATTGTAAGTGATTATGTGTTTTTTAGAAATAATAACAATTAATTTTTGCCGTTAGTTAATTAAACTTGATTATTATTATATATATATATATATGTAAGCACATAAGATTAAATAAATAAACAAGTTTGCTTTTTACAACCTTTTATTTACGTTTAGGCAAACGTCTAGTTATTATGTTTAATACTCCTGTTTTAATTGTTTTTAAATGTTTTAATTGCAAAAATCACATAAATTACAAAAATGTAATTAATAATTAATTTTAATTTATAATTACAATGTTTTTGTTTATAAAATTGTCCACAATTATTATACAAATATATACAGTTATTAAAAATTAATTTTAATGCTTTACAATTTGTTTTTTTTAACCAATTATTTTTATTTTTGAAACAACTTTGTTAACTTGTTTATTTAAAATTGTATACTTATTTTAATCTAATTTGCAGATAACAACATTGTTATATTATTATTTTTCTAATGTTGTCCTCTTAGTTTTAAATAAACTTTTAAAAAAATTATAAATATTTTTTTTAAACAGCATCTATTAACCGGGACAGTTGATGCACAGTTTATGACGAATTTTTGAAACAGTTATATATTTTTTTGGTTTTTATTATTATTTTAAATTTTGAAATGTATTTTTTAACAAATCGTAAAATAAGTTTTAAATGTTTGATTTTTTAAACGTTTAAGATATAAGTAACTTTACTTATTCGTCGTTTATTTTTAAATGTTAAACAACGGTTTTTAACACAAGTAACATATGTATATATTATTTATGTTGATATTATAAACATGTAGTCAAAAAGTTAAACAAGTACCCAGATGTGCCTTTGTTTAATTTTGCAGTAAAATAATATTCTTTTTAGTTATTACTTAACAATTTTGTAAAATTAATTATAAAAGATATTATTTCTTTAGTAGAATCATAGAATTGCATTATGTATTTTTTTTTAAAATAATGTCGCTCACGGACTTTTATCTAGTCAGTTTTGAAAACATTTTACTAATTATAATACTAATTTAATATATATAATGGGTTTCATGCCAAAATTTAAAATTAATGTATTTTATTTTTTACAATTTTGCTAATAATAAATATAAATGTTTTTTTAAAAATTTGTTTTAATTAATCATTACAGAAAAATGTGCTTATAATTTATTTTGCAACACTAGATTCGTTTTTAGTATTAAATTTTTTGCAATTTAGAAATAAATATATAATTTTTTATTTAATTTTATAATTGTGTATCTTTGTTATTTAAATGCTTATTTAAGTTTTTTTGCTGTTGTTTGTAAAAATAATATATTTTTATTGTTTTAGCAGCAGTATAAGTGTTTTACAAATGTCAGGTTAATAACTTTAAGTTAAAATTATTTTTCTGTATCCAGGATTTAGCTAATTTAAATTATTTAGTCTAAACTATACGGATTTATAAACAAATCGTTTAAATATTTTCTAATTTGACTGTTTGCATATGTGTTTTCTTTAAATTAAAATGTTTTTACTATTGTTTTTATAAGTAATATTGTTAATTAAATAATCTATTGTAGAAGGTTTAATACATTTACAAAAACTAAATTATAATTTTATTCTTAAATATAATATGTTTTTATTTATTTTTAAAATTTAATTTGTTTAGTTATTTTATGTTATAAATTAATGTAATTAATATTTAAAGTTGTAGACTTACAGCCGTTTTCTAAAATACATACAAATATATTTAATTTTTTTTAATATATGTTTTTTTTAAATTTAGTATGTTTATTATTTTGTTAAAAATGTGTTATGTTTTACTTAATTCATTTTTAATTACAAAATATAAAATATATTTTAAATCATACTATAGATATTTAATGCAATTATACATACATATATATATATATATATATATATATATTACTTTGAATGATTTACAATAAACATTTTTCAGCAGTAGACATTTTATCCAAATAAAACGTGGGCTAGCATTTTAGTACATTTAGTGTATTGCGGAACATATACACTAATATACATTATTATAAACATGTTGTAGCATATACTTAGTTTTTTAAATAATAAAATTTAATTTTTACTAAAATTAGTTTTATAAAGTATATGTCAGCTTAGTAAAGCACATTTTTAATTTTAATAAAGGAATGTATATGTTAATTAATTGTATTATAAATAAAAAATGGCTATATATAATAGTAATATTTGTAGTGTTAGTTAAATAATTAATACCTGATTGCAACTTATACAATTATTTAAATTTAAAAGTTTTGAATTTACTACTAATTTAATAACCTCACATTTTTATTTAATTAATAATTTAAAATAAAGTTGATAACATTTTAAAAATCGCTTACTGCAGGATGCTGAAATATGTACAATGAATTTAAAACTTTATATAAATATACATTTTAATTTTCTTATATTTTATTATACTTTAATAAACGTGTTACGTTTAAAATCAGCTTATTATTACCCAGAATAAAAATTGTTGTTAATCAAAATTATTTTAAATTTAAAAGTAACTATTATTATATACTTTAATAATATAGTTATTATTAAAATTTTTAAACACGATATATATATATATATATATATATGTAATACTAAATACAATTTAATTTTGTTATTTAACAAATCTGATTTTATTTTTGGTTTTAACTAATTTCTAAGTTATATATAATTTGAACATTATTTTTTTACATTTAGTACAGAATAATGTATAATAAATATTTTAATTTATTTAATTATAAATGTTTACATATTTAATTTGTTTGTATGAGACTAAGTTAATATTTTAATATGTAAGTGCATAAGTGCTAATTAATGTTTTACTGTTAAATGTAAATAAAAAAATGTATAACATTTTGTAAATTAAATTAATTTAATTAATTAAACAATTATGTTTGTAATATTTTAAAACCATTACACTTACTACAAGATTCTAGAGCATGTTTTGCAATTACAAAAAAGTATTTATTTTTGTTTTATTTGTTTATTCGTAAATGTGCACTTTTAAATTATATACAAAAAAACATTAATTTTTATAATAAACTAATAACATTGTATTACATATAGTTTATTAATATTATTATTGTTATTATTATTACGCTTCAACATTTTAACGTAAAATATATTTTAACCATTAATATGAAAGCAATGATAACAATACAAAAAATAAAAGCAAAATAGAAGTACACATAATTGAATTAAAAAGTTTACATGAGATTTAAAAAAATAATAATATAAAATTGGTATACATAGAATGAGTCACTATAAAGCTTACTTGTTACATTATAATGTGAGATGTCCAAATAAGTTTAAATAAATGCGCGACTAAAACAATTTCTTCTTTGATAAGTTTTTTAGTAGTTCAATTTTCTTTAATTCTGAATTGGTTAATATTTTAGATAAGTAAGGGAAACATGACTTGTGTGTATCGATTAGTTTTGGCTTTCGTGTACAGGTACTTATAAATCAAATTGCATTGTAAATATTTAACACAGATTAGTTTATATATAAATTAATGTATTTGTTTGTATTTAAACTGAGCTTAAATTTTAGATACTGATACTTAAGTTATAAAGACAAAAATGAGTTTTAGTACTTGATTCACAAACAGTTTTAACATTATATAAGAAAATATAGAATTGCAGGTTAAGTAAAAAATAATTATTTACAAAAAAATGTTTAACATTAAAACAATTATACAACAATTATATACACAAAAAAAATTATAAATATACCAATAAAATAATACAAGTTACGTACTACAATACAAATAACTAAACTATTTTTTTAACAAAAAGACGGAAAGCATAACGCGCACTTTCTCTGGCAAGTAACAATACAATATATTATAATAATTTAAATGAATTGAATAATCTTATAAAAAAATACAATAACATTTAATTTAAAGTACAATTTGTTTGTATTTCTTGTACAATACTGTAAATGTTAAAACACTAGTTTGTACTAAATGTTTTTATATAATGTATTATACTAGTAAAATACGCTTTATTATTTTATTCGCAAAAACATATAAATTATTAATTATATTTTAGTAATTAAATGCAGTAAACATTTTGATATATCAAATGTTTACGTTTTAACTAATTTAATTAAGAATATTTTGTTTAAATTAATATTATTATGAAAAGGTAAATAATGAGTATTTGTGTAGTATTTATGTAAATATACCGTATTATTAAACATTTTATTATAATGATCAGCATACTTGAGATTAATTAAAGTAATACTTTTTTATAATATTTTTGTTGTTGTGACTAAAAAAATTAATCTACCCAGATACAAGACTGGAAAAAGGAGACAAGTTTAAAAAAAGGTGAATACCCTGACCTTTGTAAATATAATCTGCTAGAAAAACAATAAAACAACGCCATTTTAAAAACAATAACAAAAAGCGATTGCACATATTTAAATACAAAAGTTACACAAATGTCAAAATTGTGTAAAAACAAAAAAAAAACTTAAATGTCGAATTGCAAAATATTTAATTACAAAGCCTTAAACAGTATTAAAACATGAAAAATGCACACATTTTTTGCACACATTTTGGAGTTGGCATTATGTTAAATAAAATGCTGCTAAAACTATAGTTTGGTGTTAGCTTGTAAGCAACCGTATTATTTTAGCATAATTTAATACTAACTGTGGAATATTAACAAATATGCAAATCCATGTTACTGAGGATTTTAAACAGAACTCAATATATATCTTTCTTATAATCTGTTGCAATGTTAAATAAAATGGCAAAAAGCATTAATATATTTATTAATTATTTAGATGCTAAATTTAAATGTTAAATTACATAGTTATGCTGTTAACTCTAAACAGTTATTGCAAGTTTCCCCTGATTGGAAAACAA
Source organism: Cardicola forsteri (assembly GCA_025895645.1). Classification (NCBI taxonomy): domain Eukaryota; kingdom Metazoa; phylum Platyhelminthes; class Trematoda; order Strigeidida; family Aporocotylidae; genus Cardicola; species Cardicola forsteri. The sequence goes on along the minus strand of JAKXYG010001475.1, from coordinate 22,156 downwards.
CAAAACAAATGTACTTTTTTTGTATTAGCACAAAATGGCATTTGTTTTACAAGACTTACTTGCATATAGTAATGCAAAGGTTGGTTCAGATTACAATTATTTGAATCAAAAAATTGTTTACAATTAAAAACAATAGAAATCCCACCAAAAAAAGTATTATTGTGTGAGAAACTTAAGCAGTTATATATCTCAAACCAATTTTACAATTTTGTAAAGACGGAAAAGGTATAAAGGTTTAATGAATAATAAAAATTGTTTTATTAAACAAAAACAGACTGCGCAGCAAATGTGCTAAGTAGAAATATTGTTTTACAAAGATGCAGTAGAATTAATCAATATACTAAATTACATAATTTCCAAATATTAATTATTAATCGGTGCATTTTACTTAATGATACATTATCAAACATGCGACTGCAGTTACACGGGATTTTTAGTGTTTTAAATTATGCAAATAAAATAGTTATTTATTTATGTGTTAAAAATACTAACCAAAACGTGCAGACATTGTTTTTATTTAGAAAAACAACAGTTGGATTATTAAATCTATAACAACTTCAAAATTTAAACTAACTGCAGCGCATTTATGTGCCAAGATAATACTGCAGATTAAAAAAATTAAATCTGCCAATAAAGTGAATTAAAATTTAGACGGATTTAAGTATCGTTTTGTACTCAATACATAATATACACAAAATATTTGAAACGTTTGTAACCTATTGTTTGGCAATTATTTGTTTGTGTTTTTTACTAAATGAATGGAGATATGTCAACACTAAGAACAACCCAGCTGACTATGCATGTTGCGGTTTGTTCCCACTCGATAAATCTAAGTTGTCAATTTAGTTGTTAAGTCCTGCGTTTTTATTACAAGAAAGTCAGTTCTGGCCAAGTGGTAATAAAAGTAATAAATTGCCCGTGTTGTAAAAAATTAATATTAAAAAGGGCCTTTATTACATACTATACTTGTTAATATTTTGTTGTTAAACTATTTAACTGAATTATTTAGTTTTTTAGGATTTCAGGATTTTTTACAAGTTGAGTAGTCAAAACGCCTTTTAGTACTCGGTTCTCAAATGGTCTTAAATTTTCAGGGAGGAAAATAAAATTGATGGTGAGGTAAACGGGGATTAGTCACAAAAAATATTTAAAATCAAGATAAAATCAAGGTAGACAGTGGAAGTTAACAATTATAGAAAACGAACAAAAATTATAAATATGCAAAAATAATAATAAAACAAGTTACGTATTACAATGCAAAAACAGTGCAATAATCTTCAAAAAAAAAGAAAAGAAAAAAGGATGAATAACGCTTTAATGGACGTGTAACGTGGCGCGCAACTCACAAAAAAATTCTAATGTTTAAAGAAGGCGTTTAAAATTTATTTACAACTTTAAATTATAGAAGCATTATCAAAAAACATTATTATTAGACAATTAAAATCTCCAAAACTAAAAACATTAAATAAAATTAATTTTAAAGTAAATTCAACATATTGTGTTTTACAAAAAAATAAGAAATATTAAATATTTAGAAATTACTGCTAAAAATAATACAAATAATCAGTCGGTTTTATTGTTGCAAGATGTGCTTAACAAATTTACAACATGAAATAAATTAAATTCGCTTAAATTTTAGGCAATACTGCAAGTTGGGGTAAATTGTAATATTCAATATCCGCTAATCTTGCATAGCAAACATTTGTCACTGATTTTATTGTTAATAGTTATTATTGCAATAATAAACATACTGGTTTATCCTATACAATAAATAATATACGAGAAAACGTTTAATCTTAAAATATATATTAACGACTTGAAGGAATTATAAAAAAAATTATAATGTTTAAATGTACAAACACCCGGCCATACAAACAAATAATAGCACTTCTTTCAATTATCCGTTTTAAATTTAACTTCTGTTCTTTTAATTTAGTTGGGGTTAATTATTTAGGACCGTTGTACGTTAAAAAAATGCAAAGGTAAAAAAAAAAATAATTTTTTATTCACATGTTTGGTTGTAGAGCTGTATACATTAAAGTATCTCATACGTTAAACACTAAATCTTGATCAATTCATAATAACAAGGAAATGTCACAAATATTTATTTAGTGATAATGAATATAATTTTTGAGGTGTTGAAATAGAATTGCGAAAATTTATGCAAAACTGGAATTAAATAAAAATACCGAGGTTGTTGTTAAACAAAGGGTGTAAATGACATTTTAATCATTTAATAGCGAGTTAAAAAAACGGTGTTTGGGAGCAAATTAATCGATTGGAAATTGTAAACATCCTTCGAAATTAATTTCTTTGTGTGATTATCTAAATTAAACGTTGATTAACATATACGATTCATTGTCTTTAACTTATTAGTTTTTTGAAAATAGTGTAAAATCCAAATGATTTCTTAAACATCACCAATAATTTAACATATAATTTTTAATTTATTTGTGCTTATTTGGTTGTTTGTAACTGTGTGTCGATTTAGCATTTGCTAAAATGTTGACTATAATAACGTAAAATAGTTTACTGTAAGTTGTTTCAATAATAATAACAATATTTTTTAATGTTATTATTGTATAACATTAGTTGTTATTAATCGTGCATTGTATTTTATATTACTATAAAATTTGTGTTAACTTTATGTATGTTCATAAAAATTTAAAAGTTGTTAAATTTATATAAATGTTGTTTTGTAAAACCAAACGTCAACGATTATTAGTTATCAATATAGAACATTTTATATTTGTAAGTATTATTTTAGGGGATATTTAAAAAAACGTTTATAGGTTAATGATAATAAGGTTTTTTTGCAAATAAAACAAAGATAAATTGGTATAAAAAACTTTTGTGTATAGATTGTTCTTAAGAAACGGAAGCTTACAATAACATCTTTGTAAATAATGTAATTTATAAATCTTTTTAATTAAAAAATTAATAAAATTTAAAGATTTAACAATATAACTGCAAATATATTTAACATTAAACTGATGTTGTACCAATTAAACTTGCTTTTTTATATAATGGTACATGGTATAGTAAATAAATTCAAAATGTTTGCCGCCAAAAATTAATAGTTACTCTTCTCATAAAAAGGGAAACTGAACAATAATTACCGCGAAATAACCGTATTTTTTTTGTTTTTTCTAAATTGTTTTGCAAAATAATTTAAAACCGTTTAAGTAATGCGGTGCTTAAAGATTTTTATGAAAAAAACCTGATTTTTTAGGAAAAAAGCTGTTTTAAACCCTCCCTAACATTATTAAGCAAAGTCAAAATTTTTAGCAATTACTTACAATTAATAATATTAATTTTTTAAACGTTTTGAGTGTTTATAAATAATTTTTGCAGAATATTGTTTATTTTTACTAAATACCGCTGAAATATAAGAATATTATACGTTTGCTATACCAAAATTCAAATTTTTGTGTTCAAAGAAAAAGTGGTCAAATATCTATGTTCAAAGTTGTTACGGGAGTTTGACAAATATGTATTTTGTTATTGTTTTTGTTACTTTTAGTAACTAAATTAATTATGACTCGACTTATAAATAATTTGTCTTATAGTAGAAAATGCAACAATTATAAATTATCATATTTTTTGTAGATTTTGCAAATAATTTTGGTCTGCTCTGTAATTTAATAAAACGTTGACAGTGTTTATTGATAATCTTTAAAAAAAAGTATTGTTTTTTTAGAATTTTGTTAAAATATGTAAGTATTATGTATTTGCTATATCAAGATTCAAATTTTGTTTGAATAAAAATTGGTCTTACCGCTATGTTCAAAAGTTTTCAAAGGAGTTCATTATGATTGTATTTTGTCTCTGTTTATGTTTTTTCTAGAAATTGATTTTATTATTTATTGATGTATAAATAATGTGTTTGATGGTCTTAAATAAGACTACAAATTATTTGCAGATAATATTGGTCTACTTTATAAAAATTCAGAAATAATGCAAAACATGACAACGTGCTCTAGTAATATCACTTCTGTATTAGTTTATAGATTAATTGTTTAAAAACAAAACAGTTATGCACTAAATTAAACAGTTATTTGCCAATTAAAATTAGTAAACAATTGTTGATATTGTTAATTAATTTACATTATTATTATTATTATTATTATTAAGCTTTAATATCTTACTAGTGATACATTCAGCATAAAATACATTTTTACCATTAATATAAAAAGTAGTAGTACAAATAATGGGATCAAAATAAAATAGAATGTCATATGTTAATGAATATAAATATAGTCTATATAGTATGGATGTAATTTTGTTTTATATTCAAAATTGCTGTACATAGAATGAGTCATTATAAGGCACAACTTGTACTGTGAGATGTCCAAATTAGTTCAAATAAATGCGTAGGTAGAACAATTCCTACTTTGATAGGTTTTTTAGTAGTTCCATTTGGTTTGATTCTGGATTAACTCTGGATAAGTAGGGCAGATATACATTTTTGTATTGATTAGTTTTGGCTTTTATGTGCAGGTAAGATCTTCTTGTTTTTTCAAAAGCTTTAGAATTGTTAAAACCTGCATGTAGCTGGTGATTGTTATTATTTTCAATCCTTGATGCTAATTGTATACAAGATTTAAAATGTTTATCAACAATATCATTCAATAAGATAGAATATTTGATTCCTAAAAATTTTGATACCAATAATATCCATCTTTTTAAAATAATGTAATCCTGTTTTAATAAACCAGGAAATATTATGGGTGAGCAATATAATATCAAAGGATAAAAGCATGATATAATGAACAATTTAGTAATATAATTGTTAACATTTAGTTTTTTTAATCTTTTTATATAGTAGCATAAAGATTTGGTTTTTAAAAATATATGCTCTACATAATCACATTAGGTAAGTATGCTATTTATGTTTACACCAAGATATTTAATTTTGTTACAGATGCATATATTTGTTTGATTTAACTTGAATGTTCTGTTGTAAATTTAATAAACTTGCATTTTGATGGATTTAAATTGAGATCAAAGTTAGTAGACCATTTTTCAATTTTATTTATAGAATTTTTAAAATTGTTTAGATCATTGTTTGAAAAAACCTTGTGCACAATACCATATAATCTGCAAATTTAAACAAAAGTGATGGCTTCGGCACTATCAATGGATCTACGTACAGTGAAAATAAAAACGGAGATAGTATTGCACCTTGTGTAACTTTATTATTATTTTCTGTTAACTCTGATTTATTACGACCAATTTGTGTATATTGTTTTCTATTTAAAAAATAATTTTGTAGCCAGTTTAAAATGTGGTTGGGCGTTTTAAGTAGCTCAAGACGTTTAAGTAATTTTTCTCTTTATATGCTATTGAAAGCAGATTTGTAATTTAGAAACACACAGTATATTAAACATTTTCCTTTATCAAGCGATTCAGTAATGTAATGAACAAGGCTGGCTACAGACTCTACAATAGAATTATTTTTTTTTAATGCAAATTAATAATAATCATTACTAATGTTTAATATAGGCTTGAGATCGTTAAGTATTATTTTCTTAGTTAATTTTAAAAACACTGAGGTGCAAGCAATTGGGCGATAATGCTCTGGATTTGTTAATGGGACAGAAACTTTTGGAATAGGTGTGATTTATGAGATACGCCAAGTATCAGCTACTTTACAATTTATAATAGACTTGTTTATTATTGTAGATAAGGATGGAGCAATTGCTGGCATGCAGAGCTTTAATAAATTGCAACTTATTCCATCAGGTCTAAGTAATGTGCTTGTTTTACAACTGTTAATTAATTTTTGAATATTAAAGTTGATGATAGGTGTTGAATAATTTTCAGTTAATTGATTAAATTCTGATATATTTGAGTTGTTTAAAATAAGGTAATCATTTAGTTCTTTATTATCCATCTTACATCGATTTGTTTTTGATTTGTTGAAAATTGTGCTAATATTTTTTTAAATAGATTGTGAGTCACGGTTTTATTAAAAATAATTATTAGCATAGTTATTAAGTTTGTTTAATTCCAGTCTAATTTGTTTGTTTAAGTTCTTTAATTTAGTATATTGACTAGATTTATATGCTACCTCTTTTTCTTGTCTAAGCCTTTTAAGATTTAATGAATAAATATTATTGTTTGTAATCTCAACCTTAACTACTGGACAATATTTGTCAGTAACAAGTCCAGTAGCATAATTTACGCTAAAATTGTTAAAATTGATGTTAATAATGTTTAATAGTGCAGATTTAAGTAATGCTACATTTGAATTCGATGTACCTCGCACATGTATGAATGATTTAAAAATAGGCTTCACATATTTAGAATGATAATGTTTCGAGTATATTTTTGGAAGTAAACGAATTATTGAATGGTCAGATGTTGAAACAAGTGCGTGTTGTTTTACTGAAAAGTAATCGGGGGCATTTGTAAAAATGTAATCTAGTTGTTTTTGAAGTCTTGTAGAAAAATTAACTAGATTAGTAAAGCCCATTAGTTTGAATATGTTAGTATTCGCATAATTGAGATTACCAGCTAATATAATTAAAGTATTTTCATTAAAATTGATAAGATAATCAACTTGTTGGTCGTAGAAATAATTAATTTCTACAGTGCTAGTAGAAGGTGTTATGTAAATATTTATAATGTCAATATTTTTGTAGTGAGACATGTATTTAATTCTGCAGTTGACAATTAAGCACTCAAAAAATAATAAAATTGTAAATGTTTTTTATTGCCGGAGACTTAAAAATACTTTAAAAAATACTGGGCAATATATATGTTTGTTTTTACAACATAATATTATTACTATTATATATTACTATTAAACATAAATTAAATTCAACTTATACCGCCCAAAAAATCAGCAACAACTGTTTTGAAATAAACAATTGTAAATTGTAAAACAAAGTTGGTAGACCACAAAAAACTTGGCTAAGAACTATTTAAACATATTTAATAAAAATCCTAAAATTAAAAGTGTGTAAATAATAATATACAAATAAATGTTTTGTTGTTTTATGTTTTTTTAATAACGGACTTATTTTATTCTTGTTTTTAGCTGTTATTGTTTTATTGATTTATAACTATACTTAAAGCAAATGTTTTTTATAGTTATATATATATATATATAGCTACAAACAAGTTGACAATAGTGTTTATAAATAAGTATACTTTAACAAAATGTGTTTATTTATTTATTTATTTTAAAATATTAACATAATAACTAATTAAATAAAAACATTGATAACTATTATTATTATACTGTAAATGTTAAAGTAATGGTACTTTTAAGTACGCTTACCACAAGTTGCTGAAATACGTAAATATAATATTTTTTTTAAAATACAAACATGTTTTAACATTTGTTTTATTGTTTAATTAAAACATACATACATTTTTGATACGATTATTTTTAAATTACAAAACCAGTTTAAATCTATTTTTTTTAAATAAATTATTTTTTTATTTTAAAATTGTAAATATGTTTAAATAATAATAATAATAGTAATAATTTTACAACAATTATTTATTCTTATATATATATATATATATATATATATTTATATATATGTGTATATATATACATATATTAATGGTTTAATTTTTAGCAAAAATGTATAAATTTTTACTTCGAAATTGTTATCGTTTTTAATATTAGAAATAAACTCGTTAACTTTTTTTTAAATTTTATTAATATTTTTTTATTAGCGGTGTTATTTGTTTGTTTTTTCTAACAGTACCATAGTTTCTTGGTTTTTGTCAATTTGAAACACGATAAATTGTTGTAAGACATACTCTATACAATTTTACTACAATTCCCACAATACATACTGCAAAAAGTGATTATTTAACTACAACCTTTCTAGCAACTACATAACATACAAAAGAAACAGTATTTCAATTATAAAATATATAATACTATACAATAATTTATTACTTTATTTATATAAATTAAAATAATTAAATGTTTATTTTTACAATTATTATGACATCACTATCAGGGCAAATTTGAATGTTCGTTTAACATTAATTTTACGGATTGGTTATTGCTCATATTTAATAAAATTAAGCATATAAAATAATAATAATCTAATTATTATAAAATTATGTAACTTTGACTTTTAATCAACGTTAATATAGGAGTACTTTTTAAAATATGTATGTTTGGCTAACTCAGCTTATTTAAATTAATAATTCTAAGTATATATATGTAAGCTATTAAGTACTTGACATTATTTTTAATTTTCAATATTTACTATATTAATAAAAAAATTAAATATTTTATAGACCATTTTTATAATTTAACGTTAAACATGTTGTTTTGATTTTTCCTATAAATTTGGAAATTTAAATTAAATAACACAATATATTTACAAATTTGATTATTTTTAATAAATGTATTGTTTAAATGAAAAAAACAATTTATATATATTTCTGAAGAAATTGTTTAAATAAATGTAACCAAAATAGTAGTTTGTTAAAAATGTTTACACCTTATTTTGTTCTTAAAATACCTGATTAAAAACAACTGAAGACATTATTAAAATATGTTTGAATAAAATATTTTAATTACATTTGTTATTATGTTATTATTTTTATTTTTTATGTTTTTAAATATTAATAAAATTATTTAACTTTTAAAAAAATATAAAATAATATTGTCATTATTTAAATTAAATATTTAACAGAATTGAATAAAACAAGCTACAACTAATAGAACAAATGCAAGAAAATTTATTATTATCTCTAGTTATTACATATTATATTTTAAAAAATGTCCTTATTTAGAAAATAGATTACATTATGTATTAATTGTAAATATATGTTGCAACTACTAAAAGAATGCATACATTATTAACAAGATTATATTCTAAAATTAAGTAAAATTATTAACATAAAATAAAGCGATAAATATATATTTAAATGCAAAATATATTAAATATTTAAAGGTGCTAAATTAATTTATTTATTATTTACTACAAAATATAAAATAATAATTAAGATGGTTTATATTTATAACTACTTTGCTTAGGTATTTTAATATGTTTTTGGTTAAAATGTTAACACAGTTTTATGTAATTTAAATTTTTATGATTAAATTAATTTGAACAATTAATTTGTTTTATTTAAATAAGCTTATATATATTACGTTAAATTACACACAAAAAAAACCAAATTTTATATATTATTATTATTAGAATTATTAAATAATATTTTTTTTAAATATAATTATTTTTTATTTTAGCACGTATAATATTTTAATTAAATATTTTGTGTAAATAAAATATATCTAAATACAATACATTAATGCTATAAGGTTATACAAGGTAAAGTTGTATTTTAATTTAAAAACACATACTTTTTGTAAAAACATTTTAAAATAACAAATATATTAAAATATCATTAAATCATTATTAAAAGATACTTTTTTAAACATAAATTAAGGTTTTTTAATTAAATTTAAATTGTAATCGAGGTTGTTATAAACATGTATATTTTTAACATTGAATAGTTTAAAGAAATATTAATTAATATTTTTTAAAACGAATATATAAACATAATAAATATTTTATTTTTTACTTGTAGCTATTATTTAAATTAAAATGTATGCTAATAAGTTTAATTTAATATTTTTAAACTTTTTTTATAATATTGTATTAGCAAATTATTAATACAAAAATATTACTCAAATAATTAAATAAAGTAAATAAAATTTAAAATAATTGTTATAAAAACATTTTGATAAACATTTTATATTATTAATTTATATTATTAAATTTATTAAATAATAATTGTATTAATGTTTGTTGCTAATAATTTCAGTACGTAAAATAAAAATTTACTTAAAATAAAAAATTGCGCAAAACTTAATTATTTAGTAAACAACAGAACATGTGTACTTTTTTAGTTATTAAATAATGTATTACAATAAACACTGTTTAATTGCTTTTATATAAACAAAATGATTTTAGAAAACATAGTTTTTTATACGTGTGAATGTATTGTCTAAAAGTATTGTTTAATGTGTTTTATGTAATAATATAAAAATAAATGTTTTTTACTTATAATACAAAAAAACAATTTTTTTTTAATTTTTAATGTAATTTTTATGTTTATTACTTTGGATGTTTTACAAGAAACATTTTTAAGCAGTGGACACTTTTAGCAAAGCCGAACATACGCCCGTATTTTAATACGCCAGTGGTGGAATCCAAACCCATGCCTACCGAGGTTCAAATGTTAGCGTTGTACCGCTAGACCACCCCGGCATTATATTTATATCTAAAAATTAAATTCTGGTGTTTTTTTTGTTTACAAATAAGACAATCAATATTAATTATTTTGTGTTAATAAAACAAAAAAATATTTCTGGTATGCAATATACCATTAACAAATAAACATAAAACAACAAATAATTTAGCATTGTAGTTATTGACGTTTACATTAAAATATTTGTTTTTATTCTATATATGTATGTTTGTTTTATTTAATTAAAATATTTTACTGAATTTTGTTGTTTCTATTAAATAACTTGTTTTAAATAGAAAAAAACTCATTTTGATAAATATATATTAAAATTACATTTATCAGTCTACAATTTTATGTGTAAATACATTACTGTTTATAAATATCATTAAGGTTATAATTACATTTAATAGAATAAGGCAATAACATAAATGTTAGCTAACAAATTTGAGTAAACATTTATAATGTCAATATTTAAAATAAATGCTGTTTTTTATGAAAATAAATAATAGGCCTATTTCGGTTTATTTTAATATACTTTTTTACAATTAAGTCAAAATATTAAAAAAATACAAATTTACAAAATTAACATATACATTGACTATAATTGCAATAAGAAACATTTTTACTACATATTATTTAAAACTAGTTTTTTTTTGTTTTTGATACTTACATATACAAACAATATACTGATACTTTATCTATATTTAAAAATAAATGCAATTGTTTTGTAAAATGTGTATTTCTTAATTTTTAGCTACTACATTTCATACACTACGTTAATTACAAAAATTCCATTAATTTTTTATAGTTTTTTAAATACATTTATGTAATTATCCTTATCAAAATGTATAAACTTTCAAAAAAAAACATTTACTACAACCTATTTTTTAAATGCCTTGTATATTTGTTTGTATGATTTGCAATTGTTAAAAATAAAAAAAATATTTTGTTTTGCATAATTGTTTTCTTTGTTACAACTGCTAATAGTTGTATATTATTATACAAATATATGTAATTATATTTTGATGCTAGCCTTATTTATTCGTTGCATTTAATTTTTAACTAATTATTTTTAGCAGTTTTTGTTATTTGTTTATTAAAAGTGCTATATTATTCTTTATTATTATTATTTTTTTAAATAATTTAATTTTACAAAATTATTAATTGTCTACCAAAAAATAGTGCGTTCATTCCTTATTTTAAAATTAATCTGTTTATTTTAATGTTTTATTGTTTATTATTTTAAATGTTTTACAAGAAACAGCTGTTAGCAGTAAACTTTTTAGCAATGTCGCTAATAAAATTTAAATTTAATTAGTTAAAAGTCTAAATTATGCGCTGTACCGCCACACCATTTTGGCATATAAAAGGCATCAAGAATGAATTTACTTAAATGTAATTTGGGCATTTATTATTATATTTGCCGTTGCGGTCAAAATGGTATATATCTATTAATGGTTTTATTTAATAATAAATTATTTATTTTTTATATTATTTACAGTGCATTAAATAACATTTGTTTGTTATGCTTACTTTTTACTCCAACATCTTTTATAACATATTATATTAATAATAAAAAATATATATTATTTTTATTTTTATAAATTTAACAAAAAAAACAAAATAATACATAACAGTATATATAAAATACAAAATATTTTTTTTATGTAATTAACAGTATGCTTTCTTAATTTATTTAAAAATAATAAATAGTATTTTTATAAATATACATTTTGATTAAAATAAATATAATTATACATTTAGGTAACATGTAATAATATGTACAATATGTGTTTAAAAAATAAATTGTTGATTAATTTAATATTTTAATATTATCTATATATACACATGTGTACATATAATTTATTAATTATTTTTAATTTGATAAAATTATAAATGATATATGTATTAATGTATTATTGTTAAGTTAAAAAAACATTTGTAAATATTAAATCTAAGCAAAAATATGTTAATTTTAAAAACAAAGAGTGTTTTTTTAAGTGAGTTCAACAAAATAACAATACCTTAATATTAATATTAAAAGATGTTTTCTAATAAAATTAGTTAAAATTATATTTAATGCAGAAATAATAAACAAATTATATATATATATATATATATATATATATATACATATAACTTACAAAAATAGAAAATACTAAAAATAATAACACTTATAAATATCATAGTTTAACAGTAATTTATAATTTGCATTTATATATATACGTTAAGAAAGTATGTTTTAATTACATTTTATATCATTTTATATCATATTACAAACATTATAAATATTTATAGATAGTGAAATTAACAATTATACAAATATTATTCACAATAATAATTTTAAAAAAAATTTTTATATTAAATATGTACTCTTAATTTTTTTACACATTTGTATTTGTTTTATAGAGCACTCAACTAAATGATACTTAAATGTAAATTTATAAAATAATGTTACTTAAATTAAACGTAATATAAAGTTAGATTATATTACTTATACTACGTATATACCAATATATACCAATATATATTGTAAATAATAATATTACAAAAAATAACTATATAACATTTAATATACATTTTTAAAAACCTGTATTAAAAACGTTTTTTAGCTTTTGTATTACATATATATATATATATATATATATAGAGAAAAAATGATGTATATTAAATATATATTTATAAAATTTTGCCAGTTAAAGTAACAATAAAATTAATGTATTTAACAAAATTAATGCTACTTTATAAATTAATCTTTTAAAAATATAATATTTAATATTATATTAAAACGTAATAAATTATAAAAATATTTTATTTATTATTTATTATGTTTGTTCAATTTGTTGTTACTTATAAAATTATTATTAATTGTAATTACAAAACATTTTTGCTTTAAAACAATAAGCATAGAGTAATAAAACAACAATTACAACAATAAACAACAACAACAAAGTGTCGTTATTTAAAGAGAACCTACGACAACAAAACGTTTTCTTGTATTTAAATATTTTGCGAAATGTTTTACTTGACCCCATAAAACATTTATTTTATATTTTTTTAAATAGTTTTCTTTGTCAATTTACCAGTAAACTTTAAACTTTTATTTTACTATTTACAATTGTCTATTTTACATTCACTTTTGTTAGTTTATCGGGTGGTATAAATAAAAGTTAACAATAAAGATTTTTTTTTTCTAATTGTAATAATGTTATACAGTAAACAAAAATTAGTTTTTTTGTAATCTTATTTATGGATTGAGTTTTGCTTATGATCTCATCATTCAAAATGCAATCGTATTAAGTAATCTTTAAAAAACTTTAAGAAACCGGTTATACATCCACTATCATATCAATCTTGTATGTTTGCTTCTACGTTTTACTCCCATATATTGCCGTCAAAATAATTATTAATGCATAGTAACAATTTTTTGTCATTAGATAAATGAAAAAATATAACAATATTGATTTAACTCTATTAAAAACTGACATTGCCTTTAACATTAATTTTGGTTTTTCCGTTATTACCAATAATGCTTCACAAATATGTAAAGGTATTAAACAGTATTATTATTCCTGCAATTCTTGATTTTGCTTGATAATGCCACAAAGGGTCAGTATTTGTTTATTATAACTTTTTCTTTTTTAAAAACATTTTTGTTGTTTTTAAAGGTGTCTATCTACTGCATAACTTAAACAAATTTATATTACTTTGCAAATTGGCTGCAGCTATCAGGTTAACTCCTGCTGTTTTTATTGTGTTTTAATCTTTGAATTGCATAAATCATTTTAATTACAGAAATAACATTAATACATATTTCTAGATGTTGAGTCACAATTCAATTATGATAATGTTATTATTATTATTATTATTATTATTATTATTATATGTTTAACATTTAGGTTACAACTTCTATTTTTAATAGTTACACATTATTAAAATTAGTTTAAATGTACCAAATAGATATTATAATTAGATGTAAATAAATATTGTTGTATTACAATTATGACGTAATAAAATTAGACATTTTATAAAAAGTAGCATTAATAGATAAGTCTATATTAGTTATTTTGTGCTAATACAAATGTAGTCAAACTTGTTGTTTGTTTTTTAGTTAGAACAAACCCACCTTGTCTTGTGTATATTTTTAAAAGCAACAAATGTGTTGCCAACATTTATTTTACAATAACTGTTTACCGTTAACAATTTATAATTATTATAATTTATGCTATTAGCATAGCTATGTGGTAGAACCTTTAAAAAGTACCCATATCTGTATTAGTTCAATTTTGCATTAAAATCACCTATTCATATTTTGAAGTATGTTTTTAGCACATTATCAAAAATACGTTGTATGTGATTATATAATATATATTTTAGTTCTACTCAGTAGCCTCAGCAGGGGCATAGACTTGCATATTTGTTACTTTTTTACATATGTTGTTAAATTTGGCTAAAATGATACAGTCGCTTACACGTTTTTATTTAATTTCATCTTTATCACGATTTTTACTTAACATTATACTAACTATATAAATATAATCTTTCGGTAATACACAATATTTTTTTTATTTTTTAAAGAATTTGTATGACATGTATAAAAAAGTGTGCGCACATTTCATGTCTCAACACTGGTTAAGGTTTTGGTATTAAACATTATGCAAATCAAAAACTGTTTTTTACTTAACCTTGTCATTTGTGTACCTTTGTCATTAAGATACGTGCAATCACGTTTTTGCCGCTGTTTGTCAGATTGGTGTTGCCTTATATTTACTAAAGCCAGGTTGCAAACTTTGCGCTTAAACCCTTTATTCAGACTTGGGTAGGCTAAATTAATTTATTTTTGATTCAAACTAATCAAAATTATTTAAGCTAAAAATTGTAAAAATACGTTAATGTGTATTTATATTTGAATACGTTTAGCAGTATGGCTCTGACTTTGACTTGGGTAGGTATGATTTAAAATGTAAACAACAGCATATAATGCATGCTGACGTATGGCGTTGTTATATATGTTCAACACTAAAATATGTGTTTTTTAAATATGTATATTTATTAAAAAATGTATAAAAATAATAAATAATAATAAATTTGTAATACAAATTACGTTTACACTATATTGTTGTTTAGCTGTATTCGTATTAATAAAACGTTTTAGTATATGATTAATTAACATTAAGCAATAAATAATGTTTAAAACAAAATTTAAACATCATTAACATTGCATTAATGTACAGCAATATAAAAAATGATAAATAAAATAAAAATTATTAAATTACTAAATTTAAACAATTATATTGGGCAATATTCTTAAAACTGTAATGCTTAGAACAAAAACGTTTATAAAAAAACGTATACAAATTTAATCGTTAAATTAATTGTTTTGTATTTTTACTTAACATTTTATATGTTTGTATAAAACGTTAATAATTATATACAAAAACAAAACCAAATAAACACTGATTATATATAAAATGTTTAAGGATTGCTTTGATCAACAACAGTTTTGTATACTTTTTTATTTGAGAAAATTGCATAACCAAAATATACTAAAAAAATTGACTAAAATAAACAAACCTGTATTTAATTTATGTTATTTATTAGACATTATTATTTTATATTTTACTGTTTACTCCGCCTAGTATACATCAGAAATAATTCAATCTAATCAGTCTCAAACTTAAAAATAGGAAGAGAGTTTAAACGCAACCTGGCCTCTGTAAAAAATATATTGTTTTAAAAACAATCTAAGGATGCCATTTCGGTAAACAACGGCAAAAAAGTAATTGCATGTATAAGAATAACAGAGTTATACAAATGACAAAATTGAGTAAAAGCCAATAAAAATTTTAACCTTTAATTTTGAAATTTGTCAATGCCAAAACATTAACCAGTGTTAGAATGTACGCACATGTTTTTGTACTAGACAGTGCAAAAACAATTTCTTTGAAAAACAAAAAGTAAAATGTAGGTAATTTAGGTATTGGTAAAATGCAATATAATCGCTAAAATTATTTTAAAAGTGGAGATACTTCGTTTTTTATATTTTAAAAATGAAAAACATTATATTAATAGAATTTATATTATGTTAGGTAAAAATGTTCTTAATTTTATAATTGGATGCAACACAAGATTTGCAAAAGTAACAATTGTGAGGCTACCAAAATCAATACTAAAATATATATTTTATAAATAATTACAAAGTTTGTTAGATGATGTGCCCAAAAGAAACATTAAAATATTGATCGGTGATTTAAATGCATAATTGAACAAATATAGATGTTAGTACTTCTCATATTTTAAACCAAATGACTATGCTGATAGCATAAATAATAATGATCATAGATTGTTGACGCTAAACAATAATTGCGGAATAAATATTTGGAACATCTTCTTTGTTCAGAAAAAGACAACTTGGGTTTTTCCAAACAGAAAAATAACTAACAAAATTGTTTACATTTGTATTAATTCAACATGGCGATTTTTATTGCAAGATGTACGTGCATATAGCGGTGCAGTTGTTGGCTTTAATCACAATTTTGTTGCTGTAAAATTTTGTTTTAAACTAAAAACAATAGAAACCACAACATAAATGCATTCATTTTTGTCTGAAAAAGTTAAACAATTAAACAAGTTAAACAATTTTTACAATTTCTTAACAAATACATTATATAATCTGAAAAGGGTAAAAAAGTCTGATAATTAATAGAAATTGTTTTATAAAACAATTACAAACTGTGCAGCAAGTATACTAGATAAATAATGCTGCTTTACAAAAAAACAACGAATTTTATCAGTTTCCTAGAAATTATTAATGTTAGAAAGAAAAAAAATAAAGAGAAAACAATTAAACAATCCTTTTATTTGGAAAATAGTTTGTGATAAATGTAGAACTTTAAAAAAACAAGTTAAAAAAGCTACATTAAAAAATAAGAATAATTGGTTAAAAACAGATAATGAGCAATTATCTAGATAAGTAATACATTTAAAAAAAGTAATTAATCAGCCTATGCCAAATACTCTCATAGATGTTGGTAATAATAATGATATAAATGTGACTTAAAATCTGGAAATATGCATTAATGCATTTCTGTAACTAAAGTGGTTTATGCAATTTAAAGATTAAAAAACAATAAGGCAGGAGTGCTTGACGAGATAACTGCAGAAATGCTATAACATGGAGATAATGTTGTAGCAAGTAAGTTTGCTAATTTATTTAATGTACTATGACATAATAAACAGGTTCCAAATGATTGGCAGCAAGGCATAATTGTTACTCTTCCCAAAAAATAAAGTCTACATGATTGCAATTGTTGGCATAAAATAATCTTATTATTTGTTCCTGGTAAAATGTTTTGCAAAATAATTTTAAATTATTTAGGTAAAAAAATAAACACTTTCAAGAACAAATACTGACCCTTTAAAATATTATTAAGCCAAACGAAGAATATCAGTAATCATTTACAATAAATTTTATTGATTTTATTAAAACTTTTAATAGTCTTTATTAAAAAATGTTTGTAAAAAATCGTTCAGTTTTTTAGAATACTGTTAATATATGTAAATATTATGCGTTCGCTATACCAAAATTTAAGTTGCTGTGTTTGAACAAAATATGGTAATACTGCTATGTTTGAAATTGTTGCGGGAATACGTCAAATATTTGTTTTGTCACTGTTTTTGTTTGCTTTAGTAATTAATATTATTATGACTTAATTTAAATATTTTATCTTATGGTTTTAAATAAAACCAAAGCAAATTAACAAATCTGAATTTTGCAAATGATATTTGTCTAGTCAGTAAAACTAAAAAATAATGTAAAATATGACAAGACTCAGACAAAACTTTGTTTGTACGCATTAATAATTATTTTTACTGCAATATATAAGAGTGAAAGTTGGAATCAAACGGACAAGATTGATTAATTGGTAAATGTTTTTTTTTTTTTTTATCGCCGGTGTTTAAAAAATATTTAAAAATTACCTGGCACAATTACATTTTAAATAAATGGATTATAAAACAAACTGTATTTTAATAACTTTATGACATTATTGTAATTAGGCAAATAAAATTACTTGTGTACATTTTACGTTTACTGTCTGAAATACCAGCAAGAACGGTTTTAGAAAACACAATTGTAAATAATAAAAAAAATGGGAAATTACTGAAAACGTGGCTAAAAACTGTTTGCAAAGTTTTAATTAAAATAAATGTTTTATGGGATTAAGTAAAACGTTTGGCAGAATGTTTAAAGATGAGGAAACATTCTGTTGTCTTATGTTCCTTTTGAATTACGAAAATGTGTTGTTATTGTTTGCTATAATAGTTATGCTCAATTTTTTAAAACAAAAGCGTTGTGTACTAATAATAATAATAATAATATTAATTCAAGTTTAACCTTAATATTCTGTTTATTTGCTAATTTTGCTTTTTAATTGGATATTTTGTAAAATAGACAGAAATAATAAAAATATTTTTATCTTACCAAAAATGCAAATTGTGTCATAAAAGATTAAAATATAAAAGATTTTTACCCAAAAAATAGGCAGACATATACAAATGTAATTTTTCTACAATTTATCCGATTATTAACGGATAAAAACCACACAATTATGATAATGCTGGAAAAAACGTGTAAAAAATATTAAAAGTTATCAATAGAATTAAAAAAATAAAAATAAATCAATTTTAGAAACCAATAAATATACTTTAAAAAATTGTACTTGTTTCACAATGAAAAAACAAAGCAATTAAATTTTGTTTAACTCTTCAGTTACTAAAGGTTAAACTATTTATTATTAAAAACAAAAATATGGTAGATTAACGTTTTTAAACAATAAAATTATTAATGATTCTTTTGTTTATAGCGTTTTGTTTACTTACATTGGGGTAACTATGCTCCATGTTATACGTATAAAAAAGTAACTTCATATTTATTTACAATTACTATATTTGTTTAATATTTACATTTAGACAATAGAAGATCTAAAACTCAATTGACATGTAACAACGCCGATATCAATGTTATTAAAATTTATTTTAGTACGCTAAAACGCAACATCAATAAACATACTAAAATTATTATTATTATTAAGCTTTAATATTTTACTAAAAATACATTTTACGTAAAATACATTTTTTCTATTAATATAAAAAATAACAAAAATTAAAAACGTATTAGTACAAATAGTGTAAACAAAATAAAATAAAATATCATATGTTAGTAAACATAAATATAGTTAATACAGTAAACGTGTAATTAAAAAAGCTAACATTACTATTAATTAAATGAGTCATTATAAGGCAGAGTTGATACATTATACTGTAGAATGTTTAAAATACTTTAACAAATGCGTGAGTAAAATAATTTATATTTTGATAGATTTGCTAGCAGTTTTATTTTTTTAATTTTTGATTCGTTAATATTCGAAATAAATAAAGCTAACATGAATTTTTGAATTTATTATTTTTGGTTTTTATATGCAAATAAGTTTTTTTTTGTTTTCTAAAAACCCTAGAATTGTTTAAAACTGTCTTTACTGTTATTTATTAATGTTAATTGTATACAAGTTTTTAAATGTTTATTAACAATATCATACAATAAAATAAAGTATTTAATTTCTGTAAATTTAAAAACCAAGTTTATGTGTTTTTAAAAACGAAATTTATGTTTTAATAAATCATATAAGCAACTTAATATTAAAAAAATAAAAACATGATGTAACAACCAGTTTAGTAGTATAATTAATTTTTTTATGTTTTAACATAACAATTTAGTTTTTAAATATATATATTCTACATAATCACAACAAGTGAATATGCTACTTATATTTGCACAAAGGTACTCAATTTTTTTACAGGTGCATATGTTTTGTTTGACTTTATTTAAAATGTTTTGTTTAATTTCTTTAGATCTAGAAAAAAATTATATATATATATATATATATATATATATATATATATATTAACCACAATATAAAATATTTATTTTATTTCCCTCTATTAAGTGCTCACAGAGAAGACATAGAGTTTTGAAAAATGTGCAGGTACATGTTCCGTTAGCCCTATCTACCAAAGCATCATCTTGTTTATTGAAAAATTTAATTGAATTACAACCAATTTTAGTAGATAATTGGCTGCTAGGATTCATTCTCCATTCTTCTTTTTTAGATTCATAATTCTTTAATTTCAACCTAGCAGCGTAATTGGTTAATTTCTGTAGTTCTTTTTTAAATGCCAATTCCTGATGATATTTTTTTTTCTTTCGGTGGAATAGTGCGTTTGACGTAAATTATTAATTTTAAATTTTATGTATTCCCAGATATACCAAATACATTGTTCAAGAGAAGCATTCCGATAAAGCAGAGATTTCATATGCTTATGAAAATTTTTCACTCGATGATTAGTGTGATTGCCAACATTCATTACAATTTTGAAAGCAGGTAGCCACATTTTCTTTAAACGCAACCATCTGCAGATTATTGATGAATAAAGATGTCGGTGATTGCTTTTTAAAATGTTTAAGATACTTTCAAAACTAAAAAAAATGTAATCTAATAAAAAACATACCTGCTGATGGTGTAACACCTAGTTAAGTCACGAAAAAGTTTTAAAGCATTTGGATTTCGCAACTGAAATATATAAAATGAAATCTAACATACCTTTCTACAAACAGCACTTATCACGTGAAAATTGCATAAATTTACTTTACATTGAGGAAATTTAATAGCAATTGCTCGACGAAGGGCTGCAGCACAATCAACTGTAAACGATTGTGTTTTTTGGGTGTCACTTATCAACTGCATGAAATGTTCTAACACTTTTACATATATTAGAGCTTTTTATTCCGAATTAAAAAATGCATAATCGGTATAGACTGACCAACTAAATTAACCAATAAATATCTTTAAAAATAATTAAAAAAAAACATTTACTTATTTCTATTTGTATTGTAAGTCGCGTCAAAACAAACATTTTTGGGAAATGTTTGATACAATTCCCTCTGTTGATAATGGCAGAAACTTATGATGGAATAACAATTTTGATTAGCATCCCTTTCATAGGCAACCAAACCATTAGCTTCTAAATTTCTTAATGTTTGTTCTGAATTCACAAATCCTAAAAAAAAGGCATACTGTGACCCAATTTTCTTTTCATATTAGAAACATCCTTTTAGATGCATTCTTTGTGAAATTTCTCTTTATCATATTTTTGAATCTTACTCACAGAGTAATGGGGTAAAATATGTTTAATTATCTTTTTTTTTTAAGGAGTAAGCCTACGTTTTTTAGGGAACATAGCAGCCTGTTTATACGTACGTAAGTAGTTATGATGTAAAATTTTTTTGACAATCCCATACTTTTCATCCTCTATAATTTTTATTTTAAACATTGCAGAACAATTTCTACCTTTAGATCTAAAGAAAAATAAATAAAAAAAATTACTTGGGTTTTCTTTGACCAGTTGATTTGGATTTTCAATTCTGATATCTGCAACAACGAAATTCTACAGATTCATAAAAAAAATGTGGGTCCTCGTGCGATGTTTTAGATTTTATATAATAAAACTCGGTATGGGTAGCAAGTTTTAAAGTTAAAAAATCAACAAGAAAAAGGGCCCAATTATCGTAACTCTCCTTGAAAAAATTCATGATAGCGAATTGAGTAAACAAATGACGCAAGAGACAAAAAATGTACATTAAGTACTACATCAAAAAATAAGATAGCCAATAAAAATGTTTAGTGTTTTAAAGAATAACCAATAAAAATCATTCACTTAAGCTGACAAGTTTTTAACAAATAATAAACAGTAACTGAAAAATAGGGAATACTCGTTTTTCGATGTATAACATAAAGCATTGTCCTAAAAAACATTAATAAGCCCAGTGTGACTGTGTTGCATTTTATTATAAAAAACTTCCATT
>JAKXYG010000212.1:0-20766 GCA_025895645.1 Cardicola forsteri | reverse complement strand
ATGTAATGAACAATTTAGGAATATAATTGTTAACATTTAGTTTTCTTAATCTTCTTATATAGTAGCATAAGGATTGGGTTTTTAAAAATATATGCTCTACATGATTGCACCAGGTAAGTATGTTATTTATGTGTACACCAAGATATTTAATTTTGTTACAAGTGCATATATTTGTTTCATTTAACTTACATGTTGTGTTTAATTCCATTGTTTCTCTTAAACGCCTTGTTGTAAATTTAATAAACTTGCATTTTGATGTATTTAAATTGAAATCAAAGTTAGTAGACCATTTTCCAATTTTAATAATAAAATTTTTTAAATTGTTTAGATCATTGTTTGAAAAAACCTTTGTACACAATACCATATCATCTGCAAATTTAAACAAAAGTGATGGCTTTGGCATTATTAATGGATTTACGTTTAGTGAAAATAACGCAATAGTGTACTAATGCATTGTTATTGTTTTTTATAATTACAGGTATACCCCAAGGACAAATACCACTGTCAAAACAAACAACGGAAAATTAGTTGTGATATGTTTGTTTAAAAGGACTGTTTTGTTTAACCTTGGCGTATGTTTGAATTATTTTTTGTACAGCTTTCGTTTAAATACACAAGTGGCACTCTGATTTGCGTTTTTTATAACTTTTCGTTTCACTGAGAAGTTGTATCATTACTGATTAATAAAAACGTTTTTTTTATTAGTCAAAATTCGGTATTGTAGAAATAACAAATCACTGGACATTAAAAAACATCTTTGCAATTCTACTAATCTTCAGACAACACAAACAAGTAATGTACAGTCACTCCCCTAACTTAACAACTTTTAAGTTTAACATAAGGATTATTACAATAATGTGTAAAAAAGTTGTTATTTAAAAAAAAACATTAATTTAAATTACAAACAAAAATATGTAAAAAACATTAAGTGAAATGAAACTAGTTGTTTACTGTATATATAGCAAAAAACGTATTGTACAACAGTACTTACTGGATACGTCTATAAAGAAAATGTCTGTTTAATTACAATTTAATATATTGAGTATTATTATTTATATAATAATGTTTAGTTGCAGAACATATTTTTGCAAATGTTATAAATTAAAAATGGTTTTATATTATTATTATTATTATTATTAGTATTATTATTATTATTATTATTATTATTTCTGTTGTTTTAAGTACATTTGTATAATTAGAAACATAATATATTTTTTGCATTAATAACATAAGCCAAGAAAGTTACCAAAATAAAGAAGTTTTTATTGAATAACAAACCCGAATTGCAAAATAAGCAATTAAATAAAACACAATTATGAAAACATTATAAAACACTTTTTTTAAATCATTTTAAAACATAATTTATAATTTTTATAATTTAGGTGAAAGATATTCATGTAACAAAATAATGTTTTGATTATTAAAAAAACACAATTTAAATAATTAAATTGTTGCTAAAAAAAAGCATTAAACATACTTTTTAAAACTATTTATGTATTATACTTGTTTTTTTCAATGTAATATTATTTTTAAATAATAATGCTTACAGATATATGCTAAAATGCAGAATTATATTTATAATAAATACATGATTTTTACTTATTTACATTATAAAATTAAAAAATAAGTTTAAACATTTTATTGAAAAATGTTTACTTTTACTAAGAATTATACTTTAGTAATTTTTATTTTTTTCAAAAAAAAAGTATTTTTAATTTTTTTATAATAAAATTTAACATCAATATATTAAAAATAGATTAATATTATATATAAAATGTGTGCAAAATATAATAATAAAATATATCTGTTTTATTAAACAATATGCCAATCTTATATATAATATTTAACAAACCGTTACAAAATATTTAAAACAATTTTTAAATAAAAAAAAAATATATTTACTTGTACTATCTATATAACATAAGTTTTTTAAAATTAATTAAACCTATTTAATACATTATAATATGTAATTTGTATAATAATTGAAACGTTAGTTGTTAAAATAAAAACCACAAATGTAAATATTTATTAAATAAACACTAGAAAAAATAACATTCTCATTACGTAACATATATATATATATATATATATATATATATATTATATATATATTATATATATATTATATATATATTATTAACACATGTCACTAAATAAAAATTGGTTTTTAAAAACAAAATAAACTTTTTTTATATATTTTTAAAAATGTTGCAACTGTATTTTCTATATTGTGCTGTTAATGTAAACATTTAGCTAATTTTCTGTGTTATATTTAATTAGTAGGTTTTATTTTGTTTATTAATTATAAACAAATTTTTTCTTTTACTAATTGATGGCGCAGGTTTAACTTCGGTTGTATAATTATTTAAACTTTGTGTACAGTTATTATATCTATCTCAGACAAATTCAAATAAAATAACTTTTTTTTACAATTATATATATATATATGTGTGTGTAAACAGAGAAAATTATAATAAATATATTTAATAATATATAAATAAAAATATTTAATTATATTAAAATATTATTTTCTTATTAAACTTGTAAGTATATTACAATTGTTTTTAAATAAACACTAATTATATTACGTTTACCTATAAAATAGAAATAAAATATTAATAACACAAAATTTTTCAAATTTAGTTTATTGTTTTTATATTAGGAATAATCATATTTTAATTATTTACATATAAAAATTTAAAAAAAAGATTTTGTTTTATTTATAACTACTTAATAAATTCTAAATAAAAATATAAAAAGACGTAGATTGTGAAATGAATTTATTTCGTATAATCTCGTCAGTTAGAAACATATAACATTTTAGTATATATATATACAACAATAAAAAAGGGGGTACACATAACATTTAAATTAGTACAATTTACGTCTTCTTATATTTTTATTTGGAATTATAAAAGGAACCCATTTTTATTGATTTTTATTTTGGTTTAATTTTGCATATCAAAATTTTATTTTATAAAGCATAATAATAATATTAATAACTAAATAAATATATATACATATTTATATCTATATATATATTTTTATATATATATATATATATATATATATATATATATATATATATATATATATATATATATATATATATATATATATATGTTTATATATATATGTTTATATATATATTTATATATATATATATACATAGTAGGAACAAAATATAAACACAATGTGTTGTAATAAAAATATAATAATATTTAATACTTTAAACAAATTACTATAATTTACTGCTATATTTTAGTGTTTAATGTACCGACTGGTTTAAACAAATGCATTGACTAAAAAATTAAATCAATCGTGATTTGATATGATTTTTAGATGTTTATTTTTATTTAATTCAGGATTTCTTAATATTTTAAATAACTATAAGAATTAAAATAATTTAAATTTATGCAAATAATTTTTATTTATTTTTTTTAAAAAACTATAAGTGTTCTAATGAGTAATTGTTTTAATGCAAATTGTACACACAATTTAATATATTAGTTATCAAATATTTTTGCGGAATATGACATCGTTTTAAAACAACATAATATTTTTTTAATAAAAAAGTAAACATTATAATATTTAAAAGTTAAAAGTTGAAAAAACATTTACTAATTTAGTATTGCAATTAATATAATTTTGTTTTTCTAGTCTTATTATGCGTTATCACAATTATATTCTTTAAGTCATTACATTGGTTACATTCGTTAATTGTGTATTTACCAAAATAAATAATTTTGTATATATATTTATTTGATTTGATTTAAATGTTTTATTAAATACCTATATTTATTTTGGAGAATGAGTTATAAATGTAACCAGCTTATTTTTAATAAATTTGAATTAAAAGATCACTTTTTAATTTTATTAATAGTTAAAACATTTTAAATTATTATTTTTAAAAATGTTTGTGAATAAAACCATATCAGAAAAACATTTATACATATAAGTACAAACTTGTAATCAATACATTACAGTAAAAATAAAAAGTAATATATATATATATATATTATTAGTATGGATAACAAAATATTTGCTAATGCAAAACTTTATAATAACATGTTTTGTTTTTGTTTACAATATAACATTACTTACAATAAAAGGCTGTAAAACAAAACCGTTTAAACGTATTAAAATCTAATAATAAAACAATATTGTTGATTACTATTATTGTCATGCTTAAATTAAACTAGTAATTAAAAAAAATTAATAGAATTAAAAATAAATTTGTTTTATATTTACATTTTGACATTTTAAGTGCTTAAATCGAAAAACCATACTTTTATTTAATTACCACTTAAAAGTCCTTACATAAGTGTTTTTAAAATGCTTTTTTTATATTTCAAAGTGCAACATTACTATGCATACTGAAATTTAGGAATTGTGTATTTGTATTCAGTTTGTTATTTAATTTGTGATAACACAAGATTATATTAACAAACTTATTAACAGCATTTAAAATCGCCTTAATTAATTGGTCTTAAAAAGCAATCGCATTAATTACTAAATATTATATCTCTTATTGTTTAATCAATTATTTGTTAAATAAAAATATTATATTTGTTTTTTTTTATATTTTACGTTATATGTTATATTAATAATTTTAAATAATATTTAAATTTAAAAAAAATTAACTTTTGTGCAATATATATAGCTATTTTAAAAATTAGCGCAACAAATAACAAAAGTATTAAATCTAAATTAATGGTTTATGTTTAATTATGTTTTTGTAAAAATAAATATTAAAAAGTTAAAATTAATGTTAAGTACTTAATAGTTTATTAATATGACTAAAAATTATTTATTTAAAAAATTTGAGTTTGCCAATAAAGCATATTTTAAAAGCTACTTTTACATAAACATAGATAAAAAATTGAAGTTATTAATTTTGATAATGATAAACGTGTTATTATCAAAAAGCCAAATAGTTATATATTAGCCTTTTTGTTAACACCTTTTTGTAATTGGCGTTTAGTATATTTTACCGATAAAATAATAATTTTAAACAAATAATTTGCTTTTAAAAAAAATGCTGTGTAGGTCGCGTTTTTAAAAACATTTACTCCAGGTTATTAAAAAAAAAGTGTTTTTTTTCCAAGTAATGTATTGGTTTGGTACTATATATAATAAACCTATTAAATAGATAATTATATTAGTACCTTAAATAATAAAACATGTTTAAATTATAAAAAATAATTTTACTATAAAAAACAACAAACTCACAAGGTTGTTACTACTGTTTTTAAAACAATGCTCTATATTATACGTCTAAAAAGGTAATGACATAATTAATCTAAGTTTACTATTGTTGATTAATATTTACATTTAAACAGTAAAATAGCTAAAATTAAAAAAAACTGTATGTTAACAGCCCCAATATCACTGTTATTAAAAACATTTTTGATATTTTAAAACGCAACATTTATTATTAGCAGCATCGGGGACAAACATCCCCTAATGGTTATTATTACTCAGGGTATTCCAAAAAACTAAACAGTTTGTAAAAACGCCAATTTTTGTAATGTGTACTTAAAAAACAACATTTAAGGTGTGCTGACATTAATTGCTAATTAAATCCCGAGTTAAACCCCTCAAATAATTTCTTTTGGATGCATGAGGTAAACAAACAAACGCCCATTTAAATAATTTATTTGGACAAGGGGGCTTAGCATAAATAAAAGAACTGTCCAAATTTTTTGTTTGTTGCCTAGCCTTTTTTCTGTATTTGGGCAATTGGTGGGTTTTTATAAATATTCTACTTAGATGAGTGTGCGATCTGCGTAAAACATGACTAATCTATTTTAATCTTTTTTTTTTAACTCTGCCAATAATACATAGCCAATAAATGTTAAGAAACTTACAAATATCTTGTAATGGTTAAAATATTTTACTAGTTTTTAAATAATTGCGCTTAATAAAGGGTAACAAACAAAACCATGTAGATATTAAACAACTTTGCACAAAAAGAACAAGTTTTTGTTTATTTGCTTGAGTGAGAGGCCAAGTTTTGCATTTATATAGAAAAATGGAACGCACTAAACTTTTATATATTTTTATCTTAGTTTTAATAAAAATATTATTTTTGTTCTATAATGGTTTATTTAAACGCTCAAAAGCTGCAGCATAGAGGCAAATACGACGCCAAATGTTTAAAAAACTGAATCCTTTATTATTTATAACCAAGCTTAGGTACATAAATTGATTAACCACAAGGTTTGGGCTACTATTAACAGTAATTAGATTTCTAATGGAACCGTTTGCCAAAACCACTGGTTTTTAGTATTAAGGTATAAACTGTATTTTTCTGAAGCTTTTTGACTAAGTTTGACCGCATTTTGCAAATTTTCTTTGGTTTCTGCCATAAGAACCTTATTGTCTGCATATTAAAAATTGTTTATCTTGCGACCATTATAAATTATACAGCCCTTAAATAACTAAGACAACTCATTAAAGATGTCATCAACTACAAACTTTAAAAGAGTGGGTACTAAAATACATTTTTGGCAGACACCTAAATTTATGTGAATTGCATTTGTTTAAAACTCTCCATTTATTAATACTGCGTTTGACAACAATTATAACAATTTAATAATGTTAACAATTTTAACATAAATTTCTTTGGTAATAAAATTATTCCACAAATAGTTGCAATTAGCAAAATTAAAAGCAGCTAACTCCTAAGTATCCGTTTGATTCACGGTTGTTTATTTGGCACAGCCTTATTAACAGCAAACGTTTATTGTCAAAAATCATTCCACTATCCGCCTTTTTTGGACGCGGTAAAAAGGGGTTGACCTTTTTATTTAGTTAAACGCAATATTAATAAGCATGCTAAAATTAATAATGTATGTGAACGTATTTACAATAAAACAAAATATATATTAACACTTTCATCAACAGCTTTATAATACGCCTAGAATACGTTGTTTAAAAATAAGACAATTACACATTTTTTAAAACTTTTTAATGTTTTTAATCATTTAAAAATTTTAAAAAATATATGTTGTACGTATAATTGTTAAAAGTTGTTGTTATAAATCAGTTTAATTATTTCGCTCAGTTTCCGATTTTGCACCAGTTTACATTTTGTACAATGCTTATTAGTTACAATCAATGTGTATAAATATACTTATAATTGTTAAAAGCTGCATGTAGTAAGTGATTGTTATTATTTTTAATTATTGATGCTAATTGTATATTAGGTCCAAGATTAGCACCGTCATAACCATTACAAACAGAGCAGGTTTATCCAAAAATAAATTTACTTTTTCCCGTTTCTGCAAACAATCAAACGAACATACATGCCCTATACGTATATGTTTCGAATCATATATTTACGCTGCCAAACTAATTATCTCTTTAAAACTTATCTAAAAACTAACTCAATATAAAAATATTAGCATATCCAAAGACCTGCAAACGCATATGTTACAAACATTGTATTCAAATAGCCAATAAATGCCAAACAGTTATCCAAGATACTATGCATATCAACCCTTAAACTACTAATATCATCAAACATTATAATCCACAAATTTTACCATTAATCTTCTACAATAAACAATTAAAAAAACACTTACTTAAAAAACCCAATAACCTACAACAATTATCACAAAAGCATGCTCAACCTCTACATAATTGAAGCAAGCTAATAATATACCCTGCAAATCGGATTACTAGTCTACTTTGAACTAAACCAAAGCCAATACCCTTATACACAAATCAAAATTTACAAACAAATAACTACCCAACTTTTAGCTTTACATTCAAAATTAAATACCCCAAAGTAAAAAATTACAAACAACGTTTAAACATCACAGAAGTTCCCCATTAAACAATATATTTTACTCAACCAATTATAACCAGACAAACAACTTCTACTAAAGTAAACACAGTTTTTTTTTCTCTACATTGTATTGTTAACACAGTTTTTTGTTTTTAACCTGTTTTTAACAAATACTCAAACCCCCAATACAACTTTATAAAAACACTGTATTTTACTGCCCAAATAAATAAAAACAGAATAAATATATTTTTTTAAAACCCAGCCCCAAAACTCATTTTTGCAACCCCGAAATTTTTTTACACAAAATCTAACAATTAATTTCACGTCATCCACAACAGTACGCTCTATTATTATAAAATTACTAATTTTATTTTATGTTAATCTAAACCAATTTAGTTTAATCTCTCTTAAGCTAAATTATCACAAGCGTTTACATTTTTCTTATTCTCAATCATTAAATTATTCAAACCATTTTGCTCAACACAAACAACAACTGTTAATAGTGAAGCGTTTTACACATACACACAAAATTAACAGTTATTATTTTACACCAGTTATTATTAATGCCTGACTTATTTTAAACAAAATTCATATTTTAAGAAGTTATGCATCTATCTACTCTCCAAGCGCAATTGTACTAACAGAATCATGATGCTATAATTATATCCCTAATTTCAAAATATTAATTGACCGTTATATCATGTTCAGACAAAACAGAACTAAATATAAAGGAGGTAAATGTATTATCTACGTTAAGAACTTCTTTCCTTCATCAGACTACAATGTACCCATCAACAATAAACAGAACATTATAGGCGTTTCAATAATTTTCAACAATAACCTTAAACTGCTATTAACATGTGTCTTCACTTCAAATACATAAAAAGCTAGAACAACACCGTATACGCACCCTAATATTTAAAAAACATACAGCTCTACAAAAAACATCACTAAAACGTATCAAAAATTCATAAATACCGAACTAAGTCAAAAGATCTCATACCCCATATCTTCAAATGCAATAAACAAATCCTATTTGATACTGTGGATATATGTAATGCATTCAATACTTTGTTTTCTTTAAATTACTTTTATACAATTAACAATAATATATTTTTAAACAAAACAAGAAACATATATTCCTTTAAAATAATAATCAGCTTTACCCCAAATAACATTAAAAAAGGAAATCCAATTACTTAAAAACTCTAACAACCCAGACCCGAATAGCATTACAACAAACATAATAAAATATAGTTGCCAAGAATTTCACTTTATATTAACTAAACTATTTTAAACTAAACTGACAAATAGTATTTATTCAGAAAATTGGAAGCAATTATATATTACGCCCATTTTCAAATGCGGTGATAAAGCTAATTTGAATAATTAACATTACCTCAATAATCTTTTGCATCATGGAAAAAATAGTTAAGTCTAAAATCTTAAATCACTTGACAAACAATAATTTACCAAATTCATCCCAACATAGATTTACTCTTAAAAAATTAACGTCTACATGCCAGATCAAGGTTTTTTACTATGTCACACAAAAAAGAGACAAAAGAGCATTTATAATCGTTTTGTACATTGACTTGCAAAAAGCATTTGATAACGTACCCCACAATAAACTTATTCAAAAAATCAATTTATATGGTATTCTTAACCTACTACGTTTATGGTTAAATCGTTTCTTACAAACAGAACCCAAGTAATTAGAATTTGAAATTAAATTTCAAAGCCTCAAAAAATGGATAGTGGGGTCATACAAGGTAGTGTATTAGGTTTTATCCACTTTTTACTTTATATTAACGACATTGATAAAGCAATAACATACAGTAAAATGTTTATTTTTGCGAATGACATTAAAATAGTTTACAATAACAACAGAAACTCGAAATCAACGCACCGCAATATACAAGAAGATTTATTAAATTTTTATTAATGGTGCATCAAACACCAAATAGAAATAAACCTTGATAAATGTTTCTATTATTTATTTGGCAGACGTTTCGTACATCCAATCAGTTTGGATAATTACACAATAAAAAATATACCAATAATTAAAGACCTGGGCACCTACTATTTAAAAGACTTACAATTTTCAGAAAATGTATTCCACATTACTAACAAATGCAAATAATTATTGGGACGAGCAAATAATATATTTATTCTTAAAAAAAGCAAAATATGCTATTCGGCCAATAATTGACTATTGCTGCTTCATTCATGATTTTACATCAAAAACAAATTTAATAAAAATTGAAAATGATCAAAGACATTTTACAAAAATGATTATTGCTTTTTTATCAAATATGGACAACAAAGAAAGAAATCAATTGCTCAACTTTGAGCCTGTATGGCTAAAAAGAATTGAAATAAATTTATTGTTTTTACATAAATCAATTTTTAATAATAATTTAAACTCTTCAATAAAATTTGATGCAAACAAATTTAAACGTAAATTAAAAAATAAAGAATATACAGTACGTAATTTGCATCATAAATCATCCCTGAGTGCAAAATTTTTTTTATTAAATACTCTAAATTGTAGAATAATCTACCTATTACTTTTTTTTAAATACAAAACTTTTAAACTTTTAAAACTAATTAAAAAAAATACAGTAACTTTTATACTATCCACAATATTACTAATTATACAACGTTCGAATATTTTGTTGCTCCATGAGAAACTTTTTTCATTATATTGTTTACTTAAAAATCGCTATTTGCACACATTGTTTACCGTTTTCCCACAATTCTTTATATTTTTTATCCATTTTTTTATATTACCCCCAGTTTACAAATAATTAAATTATGACCAAACATTTTTCATATTATTTTTATTTTAAGTTGTGCGGGTAAATATTACAAATAAACTAAAATTGTACATTTTTATTTTTTATTTATTTTTAAAATGTATATAACATTACCAATATTTATTTTATTTTAATATATATTAATAATTATATATATATATTAACATATTAAACATTTTTATAGTTTGTGATCAGACCTAAAAATTGGTTTGAACCTCAAAAAATACAATATTATGCAGGCTTTTTTTGACTAATACATTATTATTATTATTATTATTATTATAGTTTTATTTAATAATTACATAATAGTGTATCTTTACAATTAAAGTAACGTTTGTATTATGCAATGTAATTACTATATTGGATTATGTACATATCATTTTCGCTGTAATTATTGTGAGATTTACTTAGTATGTAAATTAGTTAAAAATGTTGTTATTTTTGTACTTTTATTTACCACTTGATTTTCTGCGCAATTATTTTTTTAAAATTTTAATTTAAAATTATTTTTTTACCTTTAATACATTTTAAACAATAAAATAAATTTTTAA
This sequence comes from Cardicola forsteri, assembly GCA_025895645.1. Lineage (NCBI taxonomy): Eukaryota > Metazoa > Platyhelminthes > Trematoda > Strigeidida > Aporocotylidae > Cardicola > Cardicola forsteri. The sequence continues at coordinate 9,601 of JAKXYG010000212.1, read as the reverse complement.
TCACTACAATTGTACTCAATTTTTAACTATAAATTCGGTAATATTGTACGTAAATATTTTACTAGTTACAATATATATCTATAAAAAGTTGTATTTATATTATATCTATTATACGTTTAATAATTAATTTAACGTATTATATATTATGTTTGCTACATATATTTTTTGTTTAGTAACTAAGTTTAAAAGTAGTATTATATATGATGCAATTTATGCAATCTTATAGATACATAATATTTTATAAATGAATATAGTTAACTATTGCGTTGCTAACATTTAAAGGAAAATGCATATAATTTTTAATTATGTTTATTTTACTTGCACGAAATATCTACAAAGTAAAAATATTAATTATTTAAAATGTATATTATTTCATCTATCATGCATATATTTGTATATAAAGTTCATGTTTTATTCAAATAACAATTACATTTTTTTAATGTATTTATTGATATATATATATATATATATATATATATATCGTATAATATTTAAATGTATATGTGTATATTTATTATTTAATAACTCAATATATACTTTTTTAATAAAAAAGTAAAATACAATTATTCGCATATTGGTATTTATTTATACATGTATAGTAAATTTAATATTATATTTTGTTACCTATGCGTCATCTAAAAAATTAAATTATATTATAAAGTAATGCGTATAGAATGAAAGCTTTTATTTTTATTTTGCATTATCTTTGTCAATTTAAAACGCACTAAAATATTAATTAATTAATTACTTATTTTTATTACCAATTACAATATATTATAACATTTGTAATTTAAGATTATATTTTGTAAAAATAATTTGTTTTTTAATTAATCTACTTTGACATTAAAAAACAATTAAAAAAAATATTAATTTTAATATTTATATATATATATATATATATATATAACATAAAATTTTAAGAATATTTTACTTAGAGTCAGATCTACATTGTAACAAATAGTAATAAACTGATTTGATTATTAATATATATATATATATATATATATATATATATATATATATAAAAGTTAATAAAACATACTGATTGAGGCTATATATTTTATTTATTTTAAATAAAATGGTTTTATTAAAATTATGTATAATGCAATGCGTATAAATACATATATATATATATATATATATATATAATTATATACCATCTCTATATATATATGTTAGTATTACATTTTGATTACAAAATTATTTTAATTAATAACGTGTTATTGGTAAATAGAATACAGTTTTTTATTTTTTAAAAATATTAAATTTTAAAAATGTTTTTAAAATTAAAAAATATATATATTAAACAAAATTATTATTTACACGTAGTTATTTATTTATTTTATTAAATACATGACAATTTATTAAAATATGTAATAGTTTTCATTACGATTACCTACAATATCAATTTGTGTTAAAAATTTGAATTAATTTTTTTATAATTTTTTTCTACAATAAACAAAATTTAATTTAAAAATAAATATTTATTAAAAATTATTATAAACTAAAACTATTTATTTGTAATTTTACCAAAATTAAAAATTATTCTAAACATTTCTGCTTTTGCGTAATAATAGTTTTAATGTTAATTGTTATTAATAAGTTATTATTTAAAATTGACTAATTTCACAAGATGTTATTTAATGGTATCCGACTTGTACCTACCAAAAGTCTACATTTAAACTCTGTACCACTATTAAGTGTTAAATAGTCGGTATTACACTTTGAAGTTTGCAATTAAATATTACATTAAATTGTTTTAATAAAGTAAGTAGTTTGTATACATCCTGGAAATTGCTTACTATTAATAAAATGTTAGTGTCATTTTAGTTACAGTTATTTTTTATATAAAAAATATATGTTATTTATTTTGTTTAAATTAGAATTTTATATTTATTCTAAAAAATTGTTTTTAATAAATCGTTTTATTTGTACAACTAAAATTACAAAGTGTTTAATAAGATAAAAATGTGCTAATCAAGTAATACATTATACTAAATAGATAATAATACTAATCCGTTAAATTATTTAATATTTACATGCATGATTTTCATAGCTTCTATTTTGTTTTAATAACATTGTGTTTGTAAAAAAGCTAAAATAAATTTATTTAAGCACAAGCTTATTTACGTATATTATATATGTGTTATATATTAAATTAAGAACGCAATAATATAATAAAATTATATTTACATAAAAATGCATTAAAATATAATATTACTTACATTGAAAATCTTAAAAACAAGATATTATACTAGAAAATTAAATTATTATATGTACAAGGATAAATTATGTATTTATATATTTGAGATATATGACTGTTTAAGTTTTTTACACAAATTGATGTAATATTTTGTCGTTTCTATTGTCTTTAATTGCAAACAAAATTTTTTAACAACAAGATTGTGATCAGATCCAACATCTGCACCGCGATATGCACGTACATCTTGCAATAAAAATCGTCATTTTGTTTGTTTTTTTATCTGGAAAAACCCACGTTGTTTTGTGTATATTTTTGTAAGCGAAAAAAGTGTTGCCAACACTCATTCTACAATAATTGTTTAGCGTCAACAACTTATAACTATTATCATTTATGTTATCAGCATAGCCATGCGGTCTAACATTTGAGAAGTAACCAGATCTATCTTTGTTCAATTTGACATTAAAATCACCGATCAAAATCTTGATGTCTTTCCTTCGCACATTATTTAACAAATTTTGTAATTGATTATAGACATTACCTTTTTGGTTTTCCTCAGTATACTCAGTAGGAGCATAGACTTGCACAATTGTTACTTTTGCAAATTCGGTGTTGAATCTAGCTGTAATAATATGGTCGTTCACAGGTTCTATCCAATTATAGCTTTAGCAGCATTTTTACTCAACTCCATTAGTATGATATTATTTATGTTTAGAATAGAATTGATGTAACTCTACTTTTAAAGTAATTGTGGCATTAATATCGCATTTTGCTAATACCCAAAATATTTAACTTGTACTTTTTCATTTCTTAAAGGATTTATTCTAGTTGTCCAGTACGAAAACGTGTGTGCACATTCTATGTTTTAACACTAGTCAAGGTTTCGGCATATATTTTTTTGCAAATCGAAAATTAAGTTTTTTTTTTATTTTTCCTCAACCCTGTTATTCGTGTTACTCTGTCATCAAGATACGCGCAATAACTATTTTGCCGTTGTTTGCCGGAATGGGGTCTTCTTTTTGTTGCCGTATTAGTATAAATTTACTTACAGAAGCCAGGTTACTAACTTTGCGCTCGAACGTTTTTTTAAATCTAAGCTTGGGACGGGTTAAATTAAATAATTTGCAATCTAAACTAGGTACAGTTATATATATATATATATATATATATATGCAGTTAGTAGAAACAAATATAAATACTTACAATTATATTACAAGATAATTTTAATTTTAAAATAAAAATATAAAACAAAAAATATTTATTTATTTATTATTTACCTAAACGTGTATCTGCAATATAAAAATTAATATTTGCAAACAATTTAATATGCAAGAACAAATGCCATAATTTCTCTATAGGAATCCAATTTTAACAGTTATTAAATTTACTTAGAATATTTTAACTGTAGGTAAATAATATTTAAAACAAAATTTAATTTATAAAAAAACATTAGTATTGTTGTAAAATGACAATTTCTGTAAAAATAAAACATTTTGTTAATTAACCTATATTTAATTATTCCTGCAGAAAGTATCAAAAACACTAAACCTTGTACAAACTAACTAATTATTATTTTTTATACAACGCTTTATTTTGTAAGTTGAATAAAACACAACAATTTATTTGTTGTATTAAATTTTAATTTATTTTTAAAAATGTTGCATTTAATTTTATATTAAAATTAAATGCAAAAGTGTTATTAAATTAAATTGCAGGCAATATAATATAAATTATAACAAAAAGCAAATAATGAAACTTGTAAAAAAACACTTTTTACTTACAAACAATATTAATGAACTTAACATTTATATATATATATATATATAAACAGTAGATATACATATTAATATTTATAATTATATTAGTAGGAGTCTGAATTTTAAAAATAACAGGTTGAAATAAAAAAATGTTATTTATGGAATAATTAATTGATGTTGTTTCTGCAATATAAGAATGAGTATATGCAAGCAGTTTAATGTGCAAAAACAAATGGCATAAATGTATTTCTGTACAGCTCAAAATTAACAGTTATAAGATTTTTTAAAATTGTTAACCGTTAGTTAAATAATATTTAAAACAAAGTTAAATTGAAAGAAAACAGTAGATTTATTATAAACTGTCAATTTCTGTAGAATTAAATTGTTTATCTATAAAACCTATGTTTAATCCTTTCTGCAGTAATTATCAAATACACTTAATGTTTTAAAGATTAAGTATATACCCTTTTGTAGTAAAATACATAATTCTGTTTTTTCTAAATATATATATATATATATATACAAAAATAAAAAAATATATTTTTAGATATGTAGTTGGTTCGGACTAATATAAATATTTGCAAATATATAATATATAAAATTTTGTTATAAGAAGACAAATAGTGTAAAACTGAATTTGTATAATGTATTTGTTATATTAATAAATAATTTATATTTATATGTTACATTTAAATTTTATTATAATTAAATGCAAAAATGTTAAATTTAATTCGTAACTTAATTATAAATTTAAATTGAAGGCTTATAAAATATACAATATAATAAAAATTAATAAATTGAAAAACGTATTTAATAACTTATTTTTAATTTAATAATAATAATAATAATAATATAGAAATTTATTTTTATATATACATATATATAGAATATTTATCACAATTATAATTTTTAATAAACGCCGTTTTTGTCATATAACATCAAATTCAACACGTATTTTATGCTGTTTATAAAAAATATAAATTCTTTTTTTAATAAACATAGTGTGTTTGTTTTATAGTTTTACTAATTTATCGTATGTGCTATTGCTGAAACAAATGTAGTTGTATATTATTTCTAAATCATTATTTTGTTAATAATGTGAATTATTGCGTGTTTTAAAAACATTTAAAAAATATTTATTAGTAAACGTTAATCATATCTAAAAGAAATTACAAAAGCTATAAAAATTATTAAATATTTTATATTTTGCGGTAAATTAAAACAAATTTTAAAAAACAATATAAACGTTTAATTTTTTATATTATTTTAATGCTAACATTGTTTTTAATTTTAACATAAAAATAAATGTAACATTTTTAAAAATAAATTAATTTTTAATAAAACAAATAAATTGTTGTGATTTAACCAAATTAAAAAATAATGCTTTGTACTACTAGTAAGTGTTTTTATACTTTTAGCAAAATACATTAAATATATTTTTATTAACTACATATTTTAATATTACAAAAATGGCATTTTATAATAAAAGTGCTGTTTTTTTACAAAATAACTTTATTATATATATATATATATATATATATATATAAATTATTATAATTATATTAATATGTGTTGAAATTTTAAAAAAACACTTAAAAATAAACGTATTCTTTAATTTAGTAATTACCTAATGTTGCTACTGCAATGTAAAAATAAGTATATGCAAGCAATTTAATATGTGAAACAAATGGCATAAATTTATTTATGTACTGATCAAATTTAACAATTATTAAGCATATTTAATACACATTGTTTTATTTAAAAAAACACGACTTTTATAATAAAATACCATTTTTTTAAATATAAAAATATGTAATTAATAAAAAATATATAGTGAATTTTGCTGAAAGTATAAAAAACATTTAATAGTATAGAGACTATAGAGACAAATGTTGTGTGGCTTATATTTTTAAAAACATTTACTCCCGGTTGTTAAAAGAAAGCCCACATTTGACAAGTAATGTGTTGTTTTGGTATTAAGTATAATTAATTTATTAAATAGAAAATTATATTTGGTACCTTAAATTGTAAAACAATTGTTTTAATTGTAAAATATGTTTTTTATTGTAAAATGCAGAAAACGTATACTGTTTTTTAGGACAATGCTCTATGTCATACGTTCAATAAAGTAACCTCATATGTACCTAAGTTTATATTTACAGTTAGACAAAAGAGGGGTTAACATCAAAAAAGCTTTCTTTAATTTAATTACTTTCTAACAGCCCGAATATTAATGGTATTAAAATTGTTGTAGTATGCTAAAACGCAACATTAATAAGCATGCCAAAATTGAGAATAATTGTAAACTTATTCGTTTTTTCTCAATATAAAATGAAACAAGAATATACCAACATTTTTACTGACACTATTTTAAAACACCCGGATTAGGTTATTTAAAAGACAGGCGATTACAAAGACTATTAAATATTTCAAACTTTCTAATTATTTTGATTATTCGGCAACTAAAAAAATGTATGTTATCCCTATTTTTATTAATAGTTGTTCTTATAAATTATGTTAATCATTTTGCTCTATTTTTGATTTTGCATCAGTTGATATTTTATACATTTTTTTACTTACAATATATATGTATATATAATTATAGTTTTTTATAAATTATTATAAAATAATGTATAAGTTATAAGTAACGTTTCTCTTGTACGCTATGTAAATGTTAGAAAGGTTTTAATGCAATAATTATTTTTGCATTAATTTTTGTAAGGGTTGTACATATACATGTTTACAAATATATAAATACGTGTTAAAATTTGAAAACAAAAACTCAAAATTAAAATTATTTATTTATTTAATAATTACTTAATGTTGTTTCTGCAATATAACAATTTGCATAAAGAAATAATTTAATGTGCAAAGATAAATAACATAAATTTATTTCTGTATAACTGAAATTTAACATTTATAGATTTACTTAGAATGTTAGTTAAAAACATTTAAAACAAAGTAAAATTTTTGTTAATAAATTCATATTTAGTCATTCTTAAGAAAAAAACAAATATAATAAATTGTATACAAACTACGTAATTACTCTTTTGTAGTGCAAATGATTATTTTGTTAGCATAATAAAACACAACAATTTATTTGTTGTATTAATTATTTATTTATGTTTAAAAATGTTACATTTATTTTCTATAATAAAATTAAATACAAAAATGTTAGCATTACATTTATAATCAATTATAAATTTATAATGCACATCTAAAAATATACATTTAAAAAAATGTATAAACACTTTTAATTTAATAACAATATGAATAAAAATAACATTATATATATACATCTATTTTAACAATTAACGCAAAAAATTACAAAAGTATTAAATATAAATTAATCTGTTATGTCCAATTGTTTTTTCGTAAAAACAAATAATGTCTAGTGCTTTATAGATCCTTTATATATGCTTAAAAATATTTATTTAAGAAGGCTGAGTTGGCCAAAATAGGATATTTTAAAAGCTACTTCTATATTAACGTGGATAATAAATTAAAATTACACAATTTTTATAATAATAAAATTATTATTATTTTGTGTGCTTAATTTTATTAAAGATGAACAACAACTAATTCTTAAAACTGAAGTTAAACACATTTAAATCTACTCTGATTGTGATGTCATAATAACTATCAAAATAAACATTTAATTAGTATAATTTATATAAATAAAAATAATAAAAAAAATTTTTTTTTAATTTTAAATAAAAATTTAAAAATAAATTTAATAAATTATTATTTACGTTTAACCTTGAGATTCCGCTCATCCGCTAATTTTGCTTTCTGATTGTATTGTTTTTAAAATAGAGAATAGTGATAAAAAATGTTTTCATCTCACCGAAAATAAATACTGTGTTATTAAAAAATTAAAAAATAAAGGATTTTCATTAAAAAGATTAGCAGATTTATATAGAGTTAACTTTTCAACAATTTATCGGATTATCAACGATCAAAAACCCCGAAATTATGATAATGTTAAAAGAAAACGTGCAACAACAAATTATTATAGAGTTTAAAAAAATTATAATCAATCAATTTTAAAAACTAAAAAAAATAGTTTAAACAATTTTACATATTTCACTATAAAAAATAAAACAATTAAATCCGGTTTAGCTCTACAATCACCGATGATTAAGCCATTTATTACCAAAAAACAAAAGGATGACAGATTAGCCTTTTGTAAACTATGGAGTAAACGACATTTATGCTATTGGCGTTCCGTATACATTGCTAATAAAACAATAATTTGGGATGTACCATTTGGCTTTAAAAACAAAATGTTGTGTGGGACAAGTTTTTAAAAACATTCACTCTTGGTTGTTAGAAAGAAAGCACACCCTTGACAAGTAATGTGTTGGTTTGGTATTAAGTATAATCAACCTATAAAATGGAAAATTATATCTGGTATCTTAAATAATAAAAAAATTATTTTAGTTATGAAGGATGTTTTTTATTTTTAAATGCAGCACACTTACACGGGGTTACTACTGTTTTTTAGGATAATGCTTTATATTATACGTCCAAAAAAGTAACGTTATGTTTATATAAGTTTACTATATTTGCTTTATATTTACATTTAGACAATAGAGGGGCTGAAATTAAAAAAACTGTATGTTATTTAACTGCCACCTAATAGCCCGGATATCAATGTTATTAAATAATCATTTTAGAAAGCTAAAGCGCAATATTAATAAACATACCGAATTTCAGGATTTATGTAAACGCATTAGGTTTGTTGTTTAAGATGAGATGAAATAATAATATATCAACATTCTCATAAATTGCATTCCAAAACGCCTAAAACAAATTGTTTAAAAAAAGGCGATTACATAGATTATTGCATTTTTTGAACTTTGTAATGTGCTAATTATTTGGTACCTAAAAAAATTGCATATAATCTGTAGTTTTCGATTTTGCACCCGTTGATATTTTATACAATTGTTTTTATTTACAATATATATGTATATATAATCATAGTTTTTATAAATTATTATATAGTATTGTATATTTTAAAATTGAAGTGATGTTTCTCATGTACATTATGTAATTGTTAGAATGGTGTTATTTTTATAATCACTTTTTTGCAGTTATTGTTGTGATGGTTGTACATAAACAAATTACTGCTAAATAGTTGTAAAATTACTCTTACTTGTTAATCTTTGAAATGAGGCTAAACCTCGTTACCCTGAGTAACGACTTGTTATATTATTATTTAGTAGTTTATATAGTAGATTTTTACTACAACTGTTAATAAGTCTAGTGCAGTCATTAGGAGTATATATATACCTATTGTGTAAACAAGGTAGCTAAGAAGCTTTTTACAAATAGAAAACCTTATTTCGTTTGTAAAGTAATCTAGATATAGTTTTAGGAATTGTGGGCTTAGTGTGTTTAGGAAAAAAATATGTATTACTTTAATAACTATTTTATTTAAAAACATAGGTTTTTTTGAAATTATTAGTATACAAATTTTCTTAGTTAATATTAGTCAGCAAGACTTAATAGTGTATATTGCAAACATTTAAATAACAATATAATAAAAATTAACTAATTAAGTTAATTAACATAACAGTTTATTTTAAAAATTATATGAGTAGAAATAACAATATATATATGTATATATATACATATATAT
>JAKXYG010000922.1:0-35918 GCA_025895645.1 Cardicola forsteri | reverse complement strand
GAATAAATTTAAAATTGATGCTAAAAAACTAAATAATTACTTTACTTTAAACAGCTCAATCATATTAAAATTTAATTAATTAACTAAAAATTATTCAACACCTATTTTTAATTTTAACATTTAAAAATTAATTATCAGTTGTAAAACAAGCGTCTAACTTGGACCTAATGGAATAAGCTACAATTTATTAAAACACTGCATGCTTACAATTAATTTATCACTACCAAAATAATAAGCAAATCTATTATTAATTGTGAAGTAGCTAATATTTAGCGTATCTCACGAATCACACCTATTCTGAAAATTTCTGTTCAATCAACAAATCCGGAACATTATCGTTCAATTTTTTGCACTTCAGTGTTTTTTAAATTAAATAAAAAAATAATATTTAACAATCTTAAGCTCATATTGAACATTAGTAATGATTATTATTAATTTGCTTATAAAAATAATTATTTTACTCTAAATTGTGTAACTAGTCTTATTTATTACATTATTAAATCCCTTGACAAAGAAAAATGTTTAATATACTGTAGGTATCTAGATTAGCAATTTGTTTTTAATAGTATATTAAGATAAATATTAATTAAACGTTTTGAAACGCCCGACTATATTTTAAACTGGTAACAAAATTATTTCTTAAAAAAAACAGTTTACACAAATTAGCCGTGATAAATTAGAGTTAACAAAAAATAATAATGGAATTCCACAAAATACAAAACTATTTTCGTTTTTATTTTTATTGTACGTAGATCTACTACAAGTTGCACAGTTATTACATTTATTTAAATTTACCGATAATATGGACTTGTGCACAAAAACTGTTTTAATTAATAATTTAATTAAATTTAAAAATTCTATCAATAAAATTGAACAGTGGTTTATTAATTTTAATCTCATTTTAAATTTACTAAAATGCAAGCTGGTTAAATTTACAAGGCATCAAAAAAAACAATAAAATTAATTAAAACATTTAAATTAAATGAGACAATCCTATGTATTTGTAATAAAATTAAGTATCTTATGCTACTACATAAAAAAATTTAAAAAATAAATGTTAATAACTATATTAATAAATTGTTTATTACATCTTGTTTTTATTCTTATATATTATATTGCTTACCGGTACTTTTTTTAGTTTATTAAAACAAGATGTTGATTTTTTAAAATGCATATTATCGGTATCAAAATCTGCAGGAATTAAATATTTTATTTTATTAAATGACATTGTTAATAAATTTTTTAAATTTTGTATACAATTAGCGTTACGGGTTAAAAGTAGTAACACTCAATTACTGTATACAGCTTTAAACAAATCTAAAGCTTTTGGAAAACCAAAAAGAACATACCCGTACATAAAAACCAAAACTAATTAATATAAATACTTATATTTGCTACACTTATTTAAAATATTAATTAATTTAGATTTAAACAAAATTAAACTTTTAACAAACCTATCAAAGTAGGAATTATTATACCCACGTGTTTATTTAAACTAATTTGGACACCCTACAGTAATTTTAATTTTATTTTAAAATTACATGTTTACTGTATTTACTATATTTATATTTATTAACATTTAACATTTTATGTTATTTTGTTTACATTATTTATACAACTACCTTTTAAATATTTAATTTTTTTTTAAATATTAATGGTGGAAATGAATTTTACGCTAAATGTATCTCTAGTAAGATATTATGGTTTAGTAATAACAATAAAAATAATAATAATGTACTATATATATTTTGTACGTACTTAAAAAATAATATTTTATAAATCTATTTTACTTAATAATGTATCAATATTTTAACAGCACGTATAAACATATTATTTTTTAACATTTTACAATAACAATTAATATACAAATTTTGCTAATTAAATATACATATATATATATATATATATATATATATATATGTATATAACTCCGCTCCTATATATACACTAAATTGTTTATATGTTTTATAAATTATTATAATTTTAATAATAATATTTTTAATGTTATTTATTATATATTTTAGAAAGAGCAGCTTAAATTACACGTCAAATACGTACACAACGTAATTTTTTATAACAACTAACATATTTAACACTAATGATAATAATCATTTTTAATAAATGTAGTTTTATTAAATTTTTTTTTATTGTTTAATAAATTATTTTATTTTAATTTTGTTTGTAAAATAATTTATTAAAATATATAATAAAATAAACTAATAATTGATGTTTGTAAATAAATATTTTAATACATTGTGTTATAATATTTATGTAAACATTAGTAAAAATAATCCGTTTATTATATAGCAAAATTATTTTTAAATAAAAACAATTTTGATTAAATTTTTTAAATATTTATTATATTAATCATATAAAAATTTAATCAAGATAATTATAAATACAAAGTAAATAAAACTTAAATACTTTTTAAAAAACAAAGGTAACCTATAAAAATACATTGTACTACGAGCAGTTATAAAATTGAATCCTTGGACATTTTAAATTATTTATTTTGCAAATAAAATTTATTAACCTTGTTATTAAGCTTAAATACAAAATTTTAATTGTAAAACATAAATTACATATTACTTTGGGGATTGTTGCCTTTTTCATGAGTATATATTGTGATATGCGCCAAACGTTAAATTAACTCATTATAACAAAACACTTGTTATATAAAATTATAAAAACAATTTATTTTGTACACTAATGCATAATTTTGTTATTTTAATAAACGAAATATTAAAAGTACAATTTATTTTATATATTGTAATACATATAATAAACGGTTCTAAATTTTGTTAACAAATTCAAGTATTGATCAAATTTTACACACTATTAATTAATTAATTTGTTATGTTTTAATTAATTTAATGGATACATATTAATTATTTTAAATAAAAAACAATTTTTTTTATTACAAAATTTATTTAAAAAAACTTTGTTTAAAAACTTTTTTAAAACTTATAAATAATAATTTACTTCTCTTTGCAGGTGTTTAAATTTTAATTTTTAAAAATTGAAACTATTAACTGTACATTTTAAATATAATTAATTATTTACTTTTAAAAAAAAATTTTTTTTGTAAATTAATAAAATAGAATACATAGCAAATTGTACTTTTACAACAAATTGGCATTTTTTAGTTAACTTAAAGGCATTTAATCAAACACGCCCGATTGTTGTTTTGTCTATTTATGTCTAAAATGGTACTTGTCAGTGAACTCTTATTTTTCAATTTTTGCAATTTTAACTTGAAAGTTATATTTTTTTCAACTAAGTAATTATGCTAAAATAATATGGATTATCGATACTTAAAGTTAATTATGTTTTCATTTTTTTATAATTATAAATAGTGTCTTGGAATTTTTGGATAAATTGCATTCAAGTGGGTAAATGGTGATAGTCACACTTAAATATTTTATACATATAAAATAAAAACATAAAACGATTACATAACACATTTTAAAAAATAATAATTTGTTTACATAAGTTTATAAGTGTTTACATAACCAGCACACGTCACTTCATACACTATATATAAAAAATTAAGTCAGTTTTCATATTTTATATGTATTGAAAATTTAACATTAATTATGGTGTGAAAAAATCAAAGTATTTTTAATTACTTTACCTTTCATTTTTGTTTTATTAGCCTACAACATTAAACTTAAACTTTTGACCTTGGCACAATTTTGAACACATATATAGTGTGATTACAATGAGTTTAAATACTGGAAGCTATTTTTTAAGTGTTATAAATTACGAACAAATAAAAAAAAATTATAATATGGGTTTGATTGTTGAACAAATAGCGGATTTATTTTATATAAGTGCAAGAACTGTATACTGTGTGTTAAAGGATTATACACGTCCAAGGACAGCAGGAACAAGACCTGCACCATTAACGAGTAAACGAGATGATACTTTTATTATCACCAAATTAAAAAGAAACAGAATAAAGCCTATCCAATAAATACAAAAAGAAAAATTGCCCAATTTTTTATATTTACTTATCCGTAATCGGATGAAATCGGCAATCTGCAGTTAAGGAAAACGCTAAAAAAGGTTCCCTTAACTGCAGAACATAGAAGGAAACGCGTGGAATTTGCAAAAATATATAAAAACCGTCCATTATGTTTTTGGAGATTGCTTTTTTACAGACGAGTGTGCTTTAAACTATGAACCATGGGCAGTGCAGTCTACGTCCATCTGTGGTCCCGATTTTCCTCAAGATAACAATTGCATTGTTAAAAAAGTTGCACATCCATCATGTTTTTATGGATATTTTGGAATTAAGTACGGGCAACTACCAAAATGGAGCCAAACAAATAGCTATCTAAACAGCTCAGAATTTGTAGCTATTTTTAACAAATTTTTCAAGTCTGAAGTACGACAATATGCTTCAGGCATTTGGTGGTTGTTGAAGATAATGCTCCGGTACATACATCGAAAAAGGTAACCTGGTTTTTATCACAATTTAAAAATTAACGCATTTTTTTATTGTGTAAACCAAAGATTCTTTAAATAACAAAAAACTGAGCTTTGTTCAATTGCCTTCATACAGCTCAGATCTCTATGTAATTGAAAATGTTTTCATTTATCTTAAACGAGAAGTGAATCGGACGGAAAATCGAGGCACACTCAAGGAAAATATTAATTATGTGTTGAACAATCGAATTCCACAAGATTTTATCAATAATTTCGTTGATTCTTATCAAAACGGTTAAAAGAAGTTATAAAAAACCATAGCTATCCTCTGAACTATTAACTTTGGACAATCTGTGATGTCCGTTTTGTATATATGTACATATTTCATAATACAATTTATTTTTAAGCAAATAATGTAGTAGTATTTTTATAATGTCGAAATGTGTAAATTCTGGGTTTTTAGTCTAAACGGGAATTTGGTAATGCTATTTGTAAAAAAGAATTATTTTTAGTGTTTTGAATATTGGTGTTGCTAATGTGATGTTTAATGGTTATTTCAGTACAATGTCGATGTGTCTAATATGCTTAAGTGATGTAAGGAAAGTCAATCAATTTCAATGTGTTAATTTTGACAAGTACCATTTTAGTCCCTGTATAATATATATATATATATATATATATATATATATACAATACGTAAAAAATATAAGTACCTTAACATTAATTGTTAAATTTATTAAATGCAATTACATTTTTATACAAATTGTTACATAAATGTTAATATTAACAATTTCAATTGTTTTATTCTTGTTTGTTAACATTTTTAATTAGGTTTGTTTCTTGTATAAACAATACAACAGATACTAAAATTATATTATTATTTGGACATCTCACAGTATAATGTAAGAAATGTGCCTTATAATGATTTGTTCTATGTACAAAATTTTGGATAAATGTTTTTTTGAATTACATGCATATATGTATATTTATATTAATAACATATGACATTCTATTTCATTTGATCCCATTATTTTGTACTCTACATTTTTTTATACTAATGGTAAAAATGTATTTTATGCTGAATGTATTCTAGTAAGATATTAAAGCTTAATAATAATAATAGTAATAATAATAATATTTTAATTTATAAAATCCTAAATTTTATAAAACTTTAATTAATTATTGAATAACATAATATTTTACAGGGTCTAAATAGTTTTTGTTAATAAACTCTTATTTTTCTCTTTTTTTGTTTTAACTTGAGATATATTTTTTAACAAAGTAATTATTCTAAAATAATATAGGCTATCAATACTTAAAATTAACTGTTTTTAGGTTTTTTATTATAATAAATATTTAAATGTTTTTTAAATAAATAGCATTTAAATGTGTAAATAATAACAGTTACACATAAAAATTTTATACATATTAAGTTAATAACATTAAACGCTACAATAATTTTAGATAATGTTGCAAATGTTTACATAACCCAGCCCATGTTACTGCGTACATTTTATTTTTAAAATTAACTAGTTTTTAAAATTTTTATGTATATAAAATTTAACATTACTTATGATATAAAAAAATCAAAGCAAAATGTTAATACTTAACTTACCATTTAGGTTTTATTGACCTATAAAACATTTTAATTTCACCTTTAACCTTGGCATATATATATATATATATATTTGGCATATATATATATATATATATATATATAATAAACTAATACATTATTTTTAGTTTGTCTACTTAAATAACATATTTTTTTTAATTTTTGTTTAACATTATATAAAACAAGCAATATTACATATATTTTTTTGTAAATAAATATTAATTTTTTTTAAATACAAAATATGCATTTAAAAAGTAATGGAATTTTAATAAACATAGAAACTTTAGTGCATTGCATTTTGATCTAACGCTAACACAGATTAAGAACAAAATATATTACTGGTTTTCTGTGTAAACTGACGTGTGCAAGTACAGAGTCAGAGTATTTTTAATGTATTTTAAATTATATCTATTAGACTAAAATAGTACAATAAATTAGGCAGTATTGTAAAAATGTTTTTATCAAATTATTTAATTTGGTATTACTTTTTATTTTTTCTACATAGAAAATAATTTAAATTGGCCTTCAAAATGCCAAAGAAATAATCATTTTAATAGCCACATAAAAACATTTTAAGTAAAAAAATGTTTTAGTTATTTATTCATTTTTATACGAATTTTGTTTACTGTTTTAATTATTTTTTATATTTAAAAATTTATTAAAAAAATTAATTAATTTAATTTAAATTATTTTGAATATAAAATAAATTAACAATTTATACACATGGTAATAGAAAACAGCAAATAGTTGTGAACATAAATGTTGTAAAGTAAATTATTTAAACAATTTGTTTTGTTAACAATAAATAACTTAAATTATGTTTACAATTAAAACTAATAAAAAAATATTGCATATTATTTTTACAGTTTTATTAGTGTTTTTTAAATATATTCCAAATGCAAAATAAGTCAAATTTACTAATAGTAGTTTAATATTTTACAAAAAATTGTAATATTTTTCGGTTTTTATGGCGTAGATGTTTAACAGTATACAACTTTAACAAATAACAATTTAAAAATTAATTTTGTTTTAAATTATTCTTAAACAGATTAAAAATTCTAAAATGTGTTATTAAGCACTATTTTAAACATGTAGTTAATACTGTAAAAGATTTTGTTAAAGTATCAACTAAAACAATTTGTTAAACTGTTTAAAATGTTAGCGCAAAAACAAATACACATTTTATTGTTTAAAATTGTAAAAGATATGTACACCCAACTTATGTTAAAGAGTACATTACATAATTAGCAATAGTGAACACGTTTTATAAAATATATTACAAAGTAAACGGCCACTACATAAATTAATAATTTACATTTTGTTTATATACAAGGAACTTTATTATTACAATTTAGTACACGTTTTGTAAATATTTACTAAAATAAACTTACAAATATTAAATATTGTTTAATAATAAAATAATAACTATTAATGTTTCTTTTAATAATACAATGTTAATACAAATGCAACAACTCACAAATTTACATCAATATGCACACAATAGCAAACAACTAAATAAACACAGTTAAACAAAATATATAAGTTTATTTAGTAGATTTTATAAAAAATATTTTAAATTTAAATTAATATTTTTAAATTTTTATAATTAGTTTGGTTAACATTATTTAATAATAAAAAAATATTGTTTTAATTGTTTGGAAAAAAGTGCTTGTTTGAAACTAATCAGATAATTTGTAATCTGTGTGATAAGTTAATTGTTAATTTTAAAAAATATGGCATTTTTTTAAGGTTGTAATAGGAATTTAAGCAATTGTGTAAATTAAAACAAATAAGAAAAACTAGGTAAACAATACGATTTCAAGGTTTCAAAAACCAATAATTAACTTTTTTTTTAATAATATTGGTTTGTTTAATAATTTTTGAGTAAGTAGAATAAAACGTTAAGTAAAAGTTGACATTTGTTTTATTGTTTTAATTTTATTTATAATTTGTTTTGTTTGGTATATATTAGCAAAAATTGGATAACTAAGTGTTTTAAAAAATTGAATTAAGTAATTAAACATTTTAGAAAATTCAAACTTTAAAATAAATTTATTTTGTACTTTTTAATTAGCCACAAACATAAAATTTTAAAATGTATATACAAGAAAATTTTATTTATGTTTATTTATGTTTACATATTAAGGTGTATCGTGTAATTAATGTTAATTCAAATTATGTGGTTTTTGCTAACTAAACATTATAGCATATTCTTAATAATATTGTAAACAGTGAACAAGGTTAAATACATATAAACTAACAATTTTAAACTAATAATTAAAACAACATGTTATTATTTATTATATTGTAGCTATTGCTCAAAATTAAAAATATTTTACTTAAAAACAAAACTTTGTTTGTATGCATTAATAATTATTCCTACAGAAATATACAACAACACAACAAAAATTAGTATTAATGCTACATCTTTATTAGTTCCATATTTGCATAGCATTTCTAACAATCCCCTTCCATTGTTCACAATTTTCGGAGGCGTGTAGGGATGTGTTGGTTTGTCGACTTAACCATTGTTTTCAAAATAAAGTGCCGGCCAAAATTGTATAAAAGTCGTCCCGAACAGCATCCATCTAAGAGTAAACATAAAAACAAACAAACAAGTTTAAAAAAAGAGTAAATGTTTTTTATTGCCAGTGTCATAAAAGTATTTTAAAGATTACCTGGCTTGATTGCATTTTAAACAATAAAATTATTAAAAAAACTAACTTTTGTTTACTCTATGACATCATTACAATTAAACAAAGATAATTACTTAGTCACATTTTACGTTTACCGCTTGAAATTCCAGCAAAAACACTTTTGGAATAAACAATTGTAAATAGTAAAAAAAAGGTTTATAGACAACAGAAAACTTGGTTTAAAACTATGTAAAAATTTTTATTTAAAATTAATGTTTATGGGATTAAGCAAAAGGTTTGGCAAAAATGTTTAAATACATGGAACTATTTTGTTCTTTTATGTTTTTTTAAAATTATAAAACTATGTAGTTATTATTTGTTGTTGTATTTGTTGTTATATTGCACCGTGTTTATTTTTTTAAAGCAAAGGGTTCTGTAATAATAATAATTATTATTATTATTACTATTAATATTAATATTATTATTATTAAACTTTAATATCTTACTAGATATACATTTAGCGTAAAATACATTTTTAGCAATAATATAAAAATTAATAAAATTAAAAAGTAAAATAAATAATAGTACAAATAATGGAATTAAATTAAAACAAAATGTCATATGTTAATGAATATAAATGTAGTCAAAGTAGTAAACATTTAAATTTAAAGAAAAATTAAAATTACTATACATTTAAATAAGTCATTATAAGGCATACTTGTTACATTATAATATGAGATGTACAAATTTGTTTAAATAAATGCGTGAGTAGAATAATTTTTATTTTGTTAGGTTTGTTAGTAGTTTAATTTTGTTTAATTCTGGATTGGTTATTATTCTTGATAAGTATGGCAGACATGAATTTTTGTTTTAATTAGTTTTGATTTTGACATGCGGGTAAGTTCTTTTTAATTTTCCAAAAGCTTTAAAAATGTTTAAAACTGCGTGTAGTGAGTAATTTGTAACATTATTATTTAACAACATAAAATATGTTATTCCTGCAGATTTTAATACCAATAATATACATTTTTTAAAAACAACATTATCCTGTATTAATACACTAAAAAAAATTATAAGTGAACAATATTATATTAAAAAATAAAAACATGTGGATTTGGGTATTAAAAAATATATGCTTTACATAATTACATAAGGTAAGTATTTAATTTATGTTTACACTAAAATAGTTAATTTTGTTACAGGTGTATATGTTTGTTAAATTTAATTTAATTGTTTATTTAATTCTATTGTTTTTTTAAACGCCTTGTTGTTTATTTAGTTTGCATTTTAATAGATTTAAATTAAGATTGAAGTTAGTAAACCATTGTTTAATTTTTTTTATAGAACTTTTGAATTTGTTTAAATTATTATTTAAACAAATGTTGATGCACAAAACCATGTAATCTTCGGCACTTGCAGTAGATTTACGTACAATAACAAAATAACAAAAATGGTACTGTGCCTTGTCAATCTTTATTATTATTTTTTGTTAACTCTAATTTATTACGACCAATTTGTGTAAATTGTTTTTTTAGAGAAATAATTTTGTAGGCAGTTTAATATAATTGGGTGTTTTAAGTAGCTCAAAACGTTTTAGTATATTTTCTTTTAATATACAATTAAAGGCAAATTTTTAATTAAAAAAAAGTATATTAAACATTTTTTTTTTGTTAAAAGATTTAATAATGTAATAAACAAAACTGGCTACACAGTTAAAAATAAAGTAATTATTGTTATAAGCATATAAATAATAATCATTACTAATATTCAATATAGGCTTAAGGTTGTTAAGTATTATTTTTTAGTTAATTTTAAAAACACAAAGGTGCAAGTAATTGGGCAATAGTGTTAATAAGATATATAAGCTACTTTACAATACATAATAGCTTTGTTTATTATTTTAAATAACAATGGAGCAATTGATAACTTACAGAACTTTAATAAATTGCAACTTATTTTATTAGGTCTAAGTAATGTACTTGTTTTACAATTGTTAATTAATTTTTAAATATTAACATTAATAATAAATGTTAAATAATTTTTAGTTAATTAATTAAATTTTGATATGTTTGAGTTAATTAAGGTAAAGTAATCATTTAATTCTATAGGATCTATCTTAAATTAATTTGCTTTAGCTATATTAAGAAAATTGTTAATATTTTTTAAATAGATTGTGAAACACGGTTTGATTAAAAATAATTATTACCGTAGTTATTAAATTTGTTTATTTTTAGTTTAATTTGTGTGTTTAAGTTGTTTAATTTAGTTATTAACTAAATTTATATGCTACTTCTTTTTTTGTTTAAGCTTTTTAAGGTTTAAATAAAAACATTATTGCTTGTAATTTTAACCTTAAGTATTAAAAAACATTTGGTAATAAAATTGGTAAAAGTGCAGTAACATTATGTAGGTTAAGATTGTTAAAAATTTATAATATTTATGTTTAATAGTGCGGATTTAAGTAATGCTGCATTTACAATTGATGTATTTTGCACATATATAAATAATTTAAAAATAGACTTAAAAATGTTAAATAATATTGTTTTGTGTATATTTTTAAAAGGGAACATATTATAAAAAGTTACATGTTAATAGAGGTGCTAGTTGTTTTACTTAACAATTATTAGGAACATTTGTAAAAATATAATTCAGTTGTTTTGATATCTCTAAAAATTAATTTGATTAGTAAGGCCTATTAGTTTGAACATGTTAGTATTCGTATGATTAATATTACCAGCTAGTATAATTAAAGTATTTTTATTAACATTGATAAAATAATTTATTAATTGATTGTACAAATAATTAGTTTTTACAATGCTGGTAGAAAGTGCTATGTACATTTATAATGTTAATATATTTATAGTGAGACATATTTCTGCAATTGATAATTAAGCATTTAATTTTATTTTTAAATATTTAAATTTTTATTTAGGATTATTAGATATCTTTTATTAATTTATATAGTAAAACCTTCTTTACGTTTTAACGCAATATTTTTAATTAGTATTAATAAAAAGAATGTTTAAACTGTTAATTATAAATAATGCTTATAATTTATAAAACGGTATAATTTAATTTTAAACAAATGGTATGCAAATAATTTACTAAATAAAGGCTTGTATTAAACGATATAAAATATAGGGATTAATGTAACAACGTTTTTTAACACAAATTGTTATTAGTAAATATATGTTTTTAAAATTATTATGGTTTATAAATAATTGTTTATACTAAAACAAATAATTGTAATTTATGACATATTTTTTTACACATAAATAATGTAAACAAGTAATATATGTAACATTAATAATAGAAATCTTTTTATTAATTGTAATTGTTTACTGTTTTAATTATTAATTTTATTTTAAAGTGTTTATAAAATGACTAACGTATAAATATTTGCAATAAAATAAACTAACAATTATTATTTATAAAGTAAAAGTTAAAATACATTGAGTATGTAAAAAAGTAAAATTAAATAATAATTTTATTGTTTTGCAACATTGTTAAAAAATATTATTAATTATAATTATATATTATTTAATATATTAGTTATATATATATATATACGTATATATATATATATATATATATATATATATATATATATATATATATATATATATATATATATATATAATACAAATGTTTATAAATACAAATAAATATAGTACATAACACCCTTTTTTAAAAACAAACAAACCTATTGTATTATAAATAATTATAGAATTTAAATGGTAAACGAATTTTATAACTAATACAAAAAAGTAGTACATTTTTAATATAATTGTTACAACAACTTGTATTAAATCTATTATTTCCTTTAGATACAAAATTATAATTACAAAACAAAAATTGTCTATTACTATATGTTTTATTGATATTTTAATGCATATTTATTTTAAATGCGGAAAAGTTAAATTTAATAATGTTAAAAAAACTTTAATACAAATATATATTAATAATAACCTTGTACACTATTGTTATTTTATTTATTTAATATCTTAAATTTTAAAAAATATACGTTGTTGAAATCTATTTGATAAATATTTGTAACATTTAACACAAAATTTGGATAATGATCTTATTTTAAAAACAATTAAGTTTTTATTAGTATATATTTTATTTTAATTTCTTCGTTAATTTAACAATAAAATATAAATTATTTTTAATAAACACATTTGTGTAATTACAACGTTTATAAATAACGTTTATATAATAATATTAAAATTTAAAAATTCCAATTATTAATTATACATTTAAAAAAATAATTTATTTATTTTTGTTAATTAATAAATAGACCACATATCAATGTAGTACTTTTTACAGCAATTAAATTAACTAATTAATATAATTAAATTATTTTAAATTAATTATTAAAACGTACTGTAATGGTGTTTAAAAATTTGTTTTTACTTATTTACTGTCATTACAAAAATTGTCTAATAAAAGTATTTCCTTTAACCAAAACATTTTGAAAACTACATAGCGTACAAATAAAACATTATTTTAATTATAAAAAGTACAATAATATATAATAATAAAAACGTATATGTATATATATATATATATATATATATATATATATATTAAACAATAAAAACATTATATAAATTATTAATTGGTGTAAATTTAAAACTATTAATAAATTATTAACATAAAACTTAATATAAATAATAATAAAAAACTTGTCGCATGCAGTAAAAAAATACAAAATATTTAATAATTTATAAAATTACCTTTTTTAATTATTTGATTTATACGTTTTTAACACCATAATTGAGATTGTTATATGTTTTTGTCTTATTTTATAATTAACAACAAACCAAATGCAAAACACAAAATACTAATTCTTAGTATGTTTATGAATGTTACGTTTTAATAACGTTAATATTCTAATTGTTAGACAGTTATTTTAGCATATCACTTATCTAAATATACATATGTAGAGTGCATTTTGCTAAACGTTACAATGTTTTTACAAAATAAGAGGCTTACGTGTGTTATCCACATAGATAATGTGATATAAAGTGTCTTTAGTTACAAAAAATAGTTTTGTACAAACAATATAAAACAATAAAATATTAGTTAATTTTTTTAAAATAATTATTGTGGTCATAATTTTAGCAAAGTGTTAAAAAATTTAAAAAATGTTCAAAATAATGCTCCAGTGTCTATGTAGTAAATATTATTGTGTTTTTTATTATAATTTACAGTTTACCATATGTTTAATCTATTTAATCTGGAAAAACCTTAATAAACAAAAAAACAAATCTTTGTACATTTAATTTTTAACGTTTTTGGATTAAGTGTTAATAATTTTATGTTTGGTTTTTTTAAGGTGTAGGTTAACAATTTGTGAAATAACGTATATTGTCTATGCTATAAAAAATTGAGTTTTAATTAATTTAATTAATACCTTAATAAACTGAGATTAAAATTGCTAACAAAAGTTATAAAAAACTGTAAATGTTTTTTTAAATTATTAACATAATGTATTTTGTAACTTTTTTTTTAAATATTTATGTATTTTAGTTAATAAAATTATTTTTTAACAATTTAGGTGTTATTATTTTAAATTTTAGCAAAAATAAATGTTATTTTACTATTTAAGGTACCACATATAATTTTCTATTTTATAAGTTGAGTGTACATAAATCCAAACCGACCGGCAATTCATAATAAACTTGTTTATTATTGTAGATAATGATAGAGCAATTGCTGGCATGCAAAGCATTAATAAATTGCAACTTATTCTATTAGGTCTAAGTAATGTGCTTGTTTTATAACTGTTAATTAATTTTTGAATATTAAAGTTGATAATAGGTGTTGAATAATTTTTATTTAATTGATTAAATTCTGATATATTTGAGTTGTTTAAACTAAAGTAATTATTTAGTTCTTTAGCATCTATCTTAAAAAAATTTGCTTTTAATTTGTTAAAAATTTTGTTAATATTTTTTCCAATAGATTGTAAATCACGGTTTAATTAAAAATAATTATTAGCATAGTTATTAAGTTTGTTTATTTTCAGTCTAATTTGCTTGTTTAAGTTCTTTAATTTAGTATATTGACTAGATTTTTATGCTACCTTTTTTTCTCGTCTAAGTCTTTTAAGAGTTAAAAAAAAATATTATTGTTTGTAATTTCAACCTTAACTACTGAACAATATTAGTTAATATAGGTGTTTATAAGATTAGAAGAAAGTACAATAGTATCATTTAGGCTAAGATTGTTAAAATTGATGTTATTAATGTTTAATAATGCACATTTAAGTAATGCTGCATTTGAATTTGATTTATCGCGCACATGTATAAATAATTTAAAAATAGGTTTTAAATATTTTGAATAATAATGTTTTGAGTATATTTTTGGAAGTAAATAAATTATTGAATAGTCAAATGTTGAAAGAGGTGCATGTTGTTTTACTGAAAAATAATCGGGGGCATTTGTAAAAATATAATCTGGTTGTTTTTGAAGTCTTGTAGAAAAATTAACTAGATTAGTAAGGCTCAATAGTTTGAATATGTTAGTATTTGCATGATTGAAATCACCAGATAATATAATTAAAGTATTTTCATCATTATTGATAAGATAGTTGGTTGTAGAAATAATTAATTTCTACAGTGCTAGTAGAAAGTGTTATGTAAATATTTATAATGTTAATATTTTTGTAGTAAGACATGTATTTATTTCTGCAGTTGACGATTAAGCACTCAATTCTATTTTGCAAATATTCAAATTTATATTTAGGATTATTACATTATTTTTTATTAATGTATGTAATAAGGCCTCCCCCACGTTTCTTAGTGCAATTATTTCGATCAAGTCGAAATATGAAAAATCCATCAAGTTCTATAAGATTATTCTCAACATTATATTCAACCATGATTTTTGGATTAATATTACACAGCTATTCATATGTAATTTGTTTGTCATAAGAGATCGTAGATCAACAATTTTATCAAATATTGACCTGCAGTTTAAATGACAGTACTAACGGTAAAGACATTTCATTAAGTAACTTTAATTTCAAAGTTTTTTGAAAACCACTATAATGAAATTTACGTTTAAACAATTATATGTTTTGGTGTGTTAGAAAAACTGCTTGAACTTAAATTTGGACATTGTTGAAATTGGGATTTTAGAGACAAAAACGTATTTTTGTTGAATTTTATTCTGATTAATTCCATTTAATAAAAAAGTAGTAAAAAAATTAATTTATACAAAAAAAATATTTAAAAAATAACGGTAAAAAAGTATTTAATTCCGGTGTTATAAAAACGTAGCGCAGCTATTCGAAGGCCTACGTTTTTAAAAATAAATGTAGTGTTAATTTGTTTTTTTGGGGATCTACGGGTAGAAAATAAACACGGATGTGTACATTTTAGCGCTTTTTGTTTAAAAATTGCGGTACAGCGTTTAAATTTAGACCTCGGTGCACATATGTTTAAATCCCATTGCCGGCACTAAAATGCGGGCTTACATTTGGCTTTGCTAATTGTCCACTGCTGTAAGATGTTTTTTGTAAAACATTTAAAAAAGCAAACATAAAATAAAATAAAATAAAAATAAAATAAAAAATATTTATTATTTACAACGCGTTTAGAGTAATTAAATTTTAGAAGTGTTGAATTTTGGCAATAAATTATGCAGCGAGTGCATTTATTAAGTGGATTATAGGATTTATGATGAGGTTTGGAATTTGTTGATTGCGTTAACAAATGACTAAATTTTGGTAATTCTAATTATTATTTTTGCCAAATCGTTTAAAAAAACTTTTTTTTTTTATTTATAAAAACAAGCTTGCCTGAGCCATAGTTTTTTTCCAATATTTTGTTCAAGCCCAAATCTAAAGCTTTTTTTGTATGTTTTGTATAAATTCAGATGGCTTTTAAAAGCCTAAGTTTTTTTTTATTCATAAATAAATAAATGTTTTCTTTCTTGATTCTAAAATATTTGCAAAAAATGAGTACTTTTTATTGAGAATATGATTACTTATTTGGTCTTATCGTCAACCCACGTACATTAGCATACATTTTTAATGGTAAAGCTTGCATAGTAGATAAAAAAATTGTCTAACTCATTATTTATGTTTTTTTTAAATAAACATTTAATAAGACTAAACCATAATTCAGAATTATTAAGTATAAATAGAAATGTATACGTTTTTTCTAACTTGTTTGGTTTATTGTGCTTAATTAAGTTTACTTTACTAAACGACAAAAAAAGTTAAATTAATTGTAAAAATTAATTGTTTAATAATTGAATTGCATGTTTTTATTGTCCCCACTAATATGGATAATAAAATGACTCCACGTAACAAATTGAGCTGATATGGCTTATATATTAAAGATTTGATTTGCCCACTTTTACTAGATAGAAAAAAAAACTGCAAGTGTTTATTAACTGTCACAATCAGTCACGTACACAAAACTAAAGTAAAGTAAAAGGAAGCTTCTAGTAAACTCGTTACATTAAAACAAAAACTATAAACAATAATAATAACAATAACAGTAATAATAATAATAATAATATTAATTGTTTTAATAATAAAAATTATAAAAAATAGTTTTAATTTTTTTAATATATAAAATAAGTCTGTTACAAGTGTACAAAATTTTATCAAAATCATTTATGACTATATATATATATATGTATGTATGTATGTATGTAAATTTAGTGTCAATGTTGTACTTAAATTTATTTTTATATAATTTATATATTTACAATTTTAAACGTTTAATACAAAGGGACTAAAAAATAATTAGGTAAAAAAATATTTTGAAATGTTTAGATTACTAAACACTTATAAGAACATAGTTATATCAATTTATTTATTAATTCTATATATACAACTTTTCTAATATTCCATTAGGTTTATTTTAATTATATATATATATATATATATATATATATATATATATATATACAACAGAAATATTGTTTGAAAACGTATTATTTTACATATTTCTTTTAAAAATGTTTTTTAAATTAATACATTAGTAACCTTGTGTAATGCAACACTTAAAAAATTTTAGTTATTTTTAATATCAGAAATATAATAAATTAGTTTGTAATGTTTAAATATTTAAATTTAGAATCACTTAGATGTAATTTGATAACTAATAAATTTTAAAAATAAAATATTACTAAAATATTTATGTTCATGTACTTGTATATATATGTATATAACTAGAATACTTTTACTTATTAAAAAATGAATTTTTACAACATAGTTTATGTTATAATTTTAATACTAGTAAAATGTAAGTTGCAAAACAAATTGTGTATATTTTTTTTATAAGATTTAATTATATATATTATTAGTATAAGTAGGAATTTATATACAATGTTTATTAATATTTGTGTAAAATTATGTTTGTAAAAATAATAATTTTATATTTGACAATAATAATTTGACAAAAATTTTTAAAAAAACAGTAAATACTAATAAAAAATATATATTATTTTTATTGTATAAGTAATATATAATTTACCAGTATTCCTAATAATTTTAGCAAATCACACTATAGGTAATGTATTGTATTTAATATAATAAAATAATATATAAAACATATTTGTATATATATATATATATATATTTATATATATATACATATATAACAAGGTCTTTCACGTTTATTATTTATGTACATATTATAAAATTATCTAATGTTATTCTTACATTTTTTGCTACTAAAACTAAAATAAAACCAATTATTTTATAAATTTTAAAGTTATATTTAATTAGTTACTAATTTACATAAAAATTAAATAGCAATACAAATTACTATTTTATTTAATATCTTTGTTCCCCTATTTACTTTAAATTTAAGATGGTTAATTTTATTTAGTTACATTGACTGCTTAGTAAAAAGTAGACAAATTAATAAAATTTATAATAAATAATGTCCCAAGCCTGGATAAAAAAGGAGGGTTTAAGCGTAAGGTTGGCAACCTGGCCTTTGTAAAAATGTATACTGCTGCGAAAACAATAAAAGATGACGCCATTTCGGCAAACAACAACGTTTCTGGATGGCAAAGTTACCAAATGACAAGGTTGAGTAAAAGCCGAAAAAAAGCGCAATTTTCGATTTTCAGAATATTTAATGCCAACAAGACTTTCTAATTGTTGTTGTTTGGCTGTAATTGTTGTCTTATTGCCCCATGCTTATTCTTTAAGCAAAAGGGTTTTATATAATATAATATAATAATATAAATTAAAATTAATGCAGTAATTATTAGTTATAAAATATACACTATATTGTAATAAATAAAAAAATTGCAATTTTTATTAAATTATTATTGATAGATATTTAAACGTTCATGCTAGAATTGGTACTAAAAGTTAATCCTATACTATTATTTAAATAAAAATTGGTAATATACTAATATATGTTTATAAAAACCCTTTTTAATTTTTAATAATATTTTTAAGATTAATTTGTTATATTTATATTAAAAAGTTAATTATTAAAATTGTTTAATTATAAGAAATAAATTTTGATTAAGAAGAAAATAGTATAATTATTATAATTTTAAAAGATGGATGATAATAATAAAGTAAATAATCCTGATATGTAAATAATTTGTTTTTTACATTAATTAAATTTAATAGCCAACTGTACGTTAATTATTTTTTATATTATTAATTTGCATATGCACAAAATATTTAATTTATTTATTTTGCTGGCGCTACAAGTATTAAAATAGAATAAAATTACTGTTTTATTTTACAAAACCTCTTAAATAAGTTTATTGTTTATGTGAGAATTACATATATCTAACTGTGTAAATAGCTGGTTTTACACAAATGTTTTTTTCTATTTTTTAATACATTTTATTTAACGGTTTAATCAAAATCCCTTTTTTTACTAAATGTAATTTTTACAACTAAGATACACAAAAAAAATTGTTACCTATTTATTTTTTTATTTTTTTTAATTTACTAAAATAATTAAGATTAATATTTTTTTTTAATTAAAAATTATTTTTTCATAAATAAAATAAATTATAATAAACTTTTGAAACTGTTTGGTTTACATATTTTTGTTTATGTGATTGTTCCAAATAACAAAGATTAGTACTTTTATTATTTAAGTGCAAAAATAAATAATGTTTTTATTGTACGATTTATTATAATTAATAAAAACTGTTACTTAAATTAAACATATTAATAAAATATTTGAATTACCCACAAATGCGTAAAACAAAAGTTTAAATAATGTTTTTAATATATAAAAAAACTGCAATAGTTTGTAAAATCTTGTTTTAGTTACTTATACGAATACATATTTAAAATAATATTTTAGAAAAACATAATAAGTAACATTATTTACAAAAAAAATTTTAATGTACATTATTTATTTTTTTAATAAAGCATATTACCACTATTTATTAATATTTAAATTATAAACACACAAATAATTTCAGTTTCAATATTGCAATCAGTCATTGTTTTTGTTATAGTAAATTATAAAAATAATTTTTATTTACCAAACTAGTTTTATAAAATGCAATTTTTTTATTTATTTTTAAAATGCTAAACAATGTATTTTAAAAACAAAAATAAAACTTTTTATATAAATATACAAGTGGATCGCTCGCTATTGTATGTGATTGCCATTTTTTAACAACTTGATTTAGGCGTTTTTGAATGCTGTTAGTAAAAAGGTTAATATATTCTTGTTTTATCTCATATTAAACAACAAACCAAATGCGTTTACATAAATTTTTAATTTTAGAATGTTTATTAATGTTGCATTTTAGCATGTTAAATAAATTTTTAATAACATTAATTTTCAGGCTTTTGGATTGTAATTAAGTAAAAACATTTTTTTTATTTTAGTCCCTCTACTGTCTAAATGAAATATTGTTACTGTTAAATAAAATATTAAATTATTATAAATTTTTATTTTAATTTTAATTACAATTTTTATATTATTGTACATTTAAACACTTTGACTTTGTTTAAACCTTGTTCTGATGCACCCTTTTTTATTTGAATGTATCACGTTTGTTGTTAACGTGACTGTGGTTCTGTGAGTATATTGTGTCCTCTTCTTTTCTGTTGGTAAACAATATTGGTATGTAATTGTAAATTATTTTGTAATAATAAATTGCAAAATAATAATTTAAATTACACAAGAGCGTTTTTTAATTAAAATTAGCTGGAAGTGTTAATAATTATCCGTATCAAGTTAAATCAAAGAAAATCAGGGCCGAGATCTCAGTAAGATCTTACAAATATAAAGCAAATATAATCCTGAAAAACTATAATAACCCCGGTGTAAATGTACCACATTTTATAATAAAAAACATTTTTTATAACTAATATAAAATTTTCCTATTTAAGGTTCTAGATATAATTTTCTAATTAATAGGTTGATTATACTTAATACCAAACCATCACATTACTTGTCATGAGTGGGTTTTTTTAACAACCGGGAGTAAATAATTTTGAAAACTGAACCGAGATTTGTTTAAATTATTGTTTTATCTGCAAAGTATACAAAACGCCAATAATAAATGGCTTAACCTTTAATAATTAAAGCGTTAAAATATATTAAATTGTCCTGTTTCTTATTTTAAGATAAATAAAATTGTTTAAACTATTTTAATTTGTTTCAAAAGTTTTATTTAAGTTTTTTTTTAAATTATTTTTTATTATTTTTATTTATATAAATTAGAATAACTGAATGTTTGTTTTAACAATTGTTATAACATGACAATCAGGATAGATTTAAATGTGCGTTTAACATTAATTTTAAGATTTATTTACTTATTATTTTTAATGAAATTAAGCAGAAAAAATAATAATAAGCTAAGTAGTATAACATTTATGTAACTTTAACTTAATATTTACGTTTATATAAAAACAACTTTTAAAATATGCTATTTTGGCTGTCTCAGCTTTTTTAAATAAAGATTTCTAAAATGTATAAATAAATTAATATGTTGTTGAGATTATTTTAAATTTTGAATATTTATTTTTATTTAAATACAATTAAATATAACAAACTAATTTAGATTTAACACTCTTATTATTTTTGGCGTTAATTTTTTAAATGGCTGTAATGTGTAAAAAAGCTAATACTGTTATCATGTCAACGGTGTAGATAAAATTTACTGTTTTGTATAATATCTGCCAGTTTTTTTAAATTAATTTATCTAGGTACAAATTAAAACCTTTAAAACTTAAACTTTTTTAACATAAATAACGTTTTCTATAAATAATAAGTCATTATATACCATTATATACCATTATATATATATATATATATATATATATCAATATATACTTATTAAACTATTTTTTTAAAACATTGAACATAAAATTAAAAACATTTATTTTCAGAATTTTGACTATTAATTGTGTAAAAGTTTGTTTTTTGGTTTACAAGATTTGTAGTTTAAACAAATAAAATATTTGGTTTTTTTACAAAAAAAACTATTATATATTTGCAAATGTACAGCTCTTAAACTAATTTACTGTTAAAAACATAGTTATTAAACTAAGACAATTGTAGCAGTCACATAACTCAAGATAAGTACTTAGTTTAATCATAATATATACAATATTATATAATAAATAAATTCAATTATAATTTTATTAATATCTTTGGTTAACATACAAAATATTGTATAAAAATTAAACTTATTTAAAATTACAAATTGGATAAAATTATTAATATAAAATATACGTCACATATAAAAAAAGCAAAACACATGAAATATTTTAGTTACCAAATAAATAATAATTAATGTAATTGCTTTTATTTATAGCTAATTAATTAAGGCGTTTTGAAATTCTGTTGCTAAAAGTTGTAATATGTTTTTGCTAATTTTTATATTAAATAACGTACTAAATACAATTACACAAATTATACTAAAAAAGATTTTAATAATATTTATGTGCGGATTGTAAATAAAAAAAATCATATTATTTAAAGTACCAAAAATAAGTTCTCATTTGATATGTATTAATATCAAACCAGCACATTACTTGTCAAGGGTGAGCTTTTATTCTAACTACTAAAAATAAATATTTTTAAAAATTAGTTCCGTTTAATACTTTATTTTTTTTATTTAAATGGTTTATTTCAGATTTTTGTTATATTAACAAAATAGACAGAGCACCATTAAAACAATCTTTGCTTAATCCATCTGTTACAAAACATAAATATACATTTTTTATATTAATATATAGTTTATTTATTTGTAATTCACGTGTTATAAACAATTTTTTTGCACGTTTTTTTGCTATCAAATAAATTAATTCTTATAAAAATTTTTTTTACAATATTCAAAATAGACTTGTAATTAAAAAAAAAAAATTATTAACATGTTTTGATCATCGGTCTTACTTGTTTTTTTCTAACATTATTATTGTTTGTGGATTTTCTCCATTTAAAATACGGTAAATTATTTAAAAAAATTATTACTTTTTGTAATTCCGCTAGATTTTTAGGCAACATTCCATAATTTTTAAAATTTTTTATAACATTGTAGTTATTGCCATTAAAACGGTAATCTTTTAAATCGTTTGTATTCATTTTACAAAACAAAAACAACAAGAAAATTAATTGGATTCTCAAGATTAATTGCTATTAAAAATTTTATTTTTTTACACTATTAAAAATATTTATTTAAAAAAAAATTAAAACATATTTTATGTAATTAAATTTTAATTTATTTAATTTATAACGTCACAATAAGATCAAAGTAGAATGTATAAATTTTAGTTAATAATAAAATTAAGCACAGAAATTAATAACGGTTCATTTATTATAAAAATTATGTACATTTAATTTCCACATTTATATAAGCGTTGTTTTTAAAATATGTTAATTGGCCTACTCAGCATTTTAAATTAAATATTTCTAAGTAGATACAAAGCACATATTAAATATTGTACATTCTTTAAAATTTTTAATATTTATTTTTATTAAAAAATAATTGAAAATAACAAATTAATTTAAATATACTTTTGTTTAATTTTTAACACTAATTTATTCATAAGTTGTACACTGAAACATTAATCTAAACATGTTTAACATGTTTTAAAATATTTTGCTAAAATAATAACTGCAATAATTCTAAAAAATTATTTACCGTGGTAGTTTAGCTGTACAGCGCTTGAATTTGGATCTTGGTAAGCATGGGTTCGGATCCCATTATTGGCCCACGTTCTGCTTTGCTAATATGTCTACTGCTAAAAGAAGTTTCTTGTAAACTATTCAAAATAACAAACATAAAATTAAAAAATAAAAATAAAATACTAATTTCTTATTGTTTAATTTGTTATTAATGCAAATTTATTTTTGTAACTTTAAACATTTTCTAGTACATTATTTTTATAAACAACACACGTAAATAAAATATTTTGCAAAAATATTGTAACTTTTATTTAAATCAAATTACACTTAATTAGGAAATGTTGAGTAGGTCATTCAAAAATAATAGCACACCTATATTAATTTCTTTTTGTTAAAATTATTCTATATATATTATACGTTTTAGTAAAATGCATTAATTTGAATTGTTGTGTACAATAAAATCAAACAAGCATTATTGCAAATTAAATTTTTTTACATGTTAATTAATTAAAATAAAAATTTTATATAAAAATTTTTTAAATTTTATTTTTCGTTATTTATTTTAAATAAATTACTCGATTTATTTTTATTATGTTATAAAAAAATGAACATACAGTTTGCATTTAGATTTATTCAGTCTATTTATATATAATTGTTAAAATGTTTTGTTTACAAAACGTATATACACACTAAACACGTTTATTTTATGAAGCTGTAAGAAATTTTAAAAACACTCCATTTTTATTTTTAAAATAATCGTATCGTAATTTTATTGATTAATTATTTTTAAACTAGCCACAATGACAGTATCCATTATATTAGGAATGTTTTATTAAACTAAGATTTGTTAAAATTATTTATATAAATTATTTTTAAATAATTTTTATTTAACCAATTAAATGTTTAGTGCAAAATTATTTGTTTATTTGTATGCACGTATTTAAAAAATATTTTTATAATAGTAATTTAAAAATAATATTTTTTGTATTAATTAATTTAATAAATATATAAAAAAAATTAACAATTTACATTTTTTGTTGCAAAATAATTTATATTTCCATTTTGCAGGCAGGTTACAGGTTACAAGTTGGTTTATAAATTGAGTAGAAAACAATATTTTTTTAATCATCGGTTTAAATATATCAATATTATTGTGTTACAAAAGAATTAAAAAAATTGTTAAATCTATGTAAAATTTGGTAAGAGTACAAATATTATATGCAACCTAAAACGACGTAACAAAATTGACATTAATTATTTTAAAGGTAGACTATTTAGGCTTTGATAACTCTTTAGGAGAAGTAATGGAGTTTTAATTTAAAATACACTCTGCGCTTATTTAGTTTAAAATTGTAAAATTTGTAAACGTTTTTGACTAACAAAAAAAACAAATGATAAATATTAATAAAACAAACTAAAATAATCTCAAAGTTTTTTATCACATAAACGAAACAATTTAAAATAAAGGACACTATTTTGATAGGATAAAGGTTTTAAAACCCAGGTAATTTAAATATTTTTTTTGTCCCTATTATAAATTGTGTCATATTTAAATAGAAATAATAACCAAACACAATATTTTATGTGCGGCCTAATATAAAGCATGTATAGCAGAGAAACACATTCCGAGAAATTTAATTAGCCAATAGCAAATTTGAATTGCTCTAACATAATGACCTATGATCATTAGCGCATAGTCTATTAATGCTCCAAAATGTTTTATAAATTTAACCAATTTTATTGGTTAAAGTTATAATAAAGTATTGTAAATTTGTTTCCGAATAATTTACCAAAAACATATTTTTACACTTAGCTAAATTTAGTAAAAAGGATTTTTTAACAGCCTATTTATAGATGCTAGTAATGTTAACCTGCAGTAAATCTTAACATTATTTGCATAAAACAAAATGTTAATTTGAACTATTGTTGGTAAATTACTAATAATAATAGTAAAGATTATAAATCCTAGTATTGACTCTTGGCGTACACCAGAACTAATTTTGCAAAAAAAAGATATATTTGTGCCGCTTTAGACAATAAAAAAACAAATAAAAAAAATTTTAATTTAAATAAGAATTGGGTCATTAATACAAAATAATCTTAGTTTATTTAAAAGCAAAATAAAAAGTACTATGTCAAATGTTTTTGCAAAAACAAAATAAATAGGATTAACTAATGGCCTTAAGTCTAGTAGGTGAGTGTATAAATTAGTGAAACAGGACATAAAAAGTATAAAACCGTGTTGAGCAGAGGCTCATTTATAAATTATAAATCCCCTATGCAACTTAATTAATTTAAAGCATTAATTCTTAATTAAAATATAATTATAATTTTTAAAAAAAGAAAAATTTGTTCCGTTTCTAGATTAAACGGACAATATTTCTAGGAACCTTGGGCTTAGTATAAAAAGAAATCCGAAATAGATTTAACTTATTAATACCGGAAAAACCGCCAGTTAAAAGAGTACAATTAAAATTTCCCATTAGATTCCTATTAAGTTTTTTTATTTAATTAAAAAAATGTTTTTTAGTTTAATTGGCTAAACGACAAATTATTTAATCAATATTATACTTTATATTTAAAAAATGACAATATATATTGATTAATGTAAATAATACGCATTGTGCATTAATAAATTATCTTTTTATGGGTAATTTGTTTTGTAAAATTAAACAATAAAATTAATTATTTTTTATTTTTGTTTAATTAATTTAGTTACAAATATCTTGTTTTTATAACTAGAGTTATTACAATGTAGTTTCCCTAACACAACTTTGTTTATAAACTAAGAAAGAAACAAAACAATAAACTTAAATGTTTATGTAAATTTATTTTGTAGTAAAACATGGTAAGAATTATTTTAAATCATATTCTTTAAATATAAAAAAATTATTTTTCAAACAAAGATTATGTTTTAAATATCATGATTTTGTTTTGTAAACATTGAATATTTACGTAACTGTACTGTTATAAATAGTATATATATATATATAGATATATATAAATATATATATACATTATATACAAAACCCTTTTGCTCTAAAAATAAGCATTAATTAATAAAACAACAATTACAGCAAAACAACAACAATAAAATCTTGTTGGCATTAAATATTTTGCAAATCACTCAACCGTTTTATCTGTGTAACTCTGTTATCCAGAATACGTGCAATTACTTATTTGCCGTTATTTGCTAAAATGACGTCTTTTTAATTGATTTCGTAGCAGTATGTTTTTTTTACAAAAACCAGGTTGCTAACTTTGCGCTTAAACCCTTTTTTTATTTAGGCTTAAGACTGACTAAATTAAATTATTTCTAATCCAAACTAGGTAGAGTTATGCATATATGTACTTGAGCCTCATTTTTTATTTATATTTTTAAAAACCTCCTTTAACAATAATAGTGCCTATTTTATTGTAGTTAAATAAGATAATTTTTTTAAATATTGTAATATTTTTTTTAATATTTATTGTTTTTGTTTTTTTTAGTTAAATAATAATAAAATATTTTTTTTGGTTTATTTATTGATGTTTTAGTGCTGTATGCATGCAATTTGGGACCAGTTTTATTGTTACTTACTCTGTACATAGTATATATTATTATTATTATTTTATATGCAATTTGGGACCAGTTTTATTGTTACTTACTCTGTACATAGTATATATTATTATTATTATTTTATATGCTTTAACGATTATTTTAGATTTTACATTAACTTTATATAAACCATTAAATATTTACATTAATCAATCCTTTAAGCATTATAAAACTAAGTAATAATAGGTTTATTAAAATAAAAGTTAAAAAAATTAGCTAACGTCAGATTAATATCTTTGTGTATGTAATTTTACATATTTTTAAAGATAATTATTAAACCAAAATTTGTTTTAAAATTATATAAACTAAGTTGTATTAAAATAAATTAATAAACTAATAAAATGTTACGTGTAAAGTTAATTTTTATTTGTAAAAATATAATTATATATATATATATAATTTAAAATTTTTTAAATTAATAAATTACATAAATATTTTAAAAAGTTAAACAGTTAAACTTATTTAATCCGAAATAATTTAAAGAAACATTTTTTCATATAACAATTATTATAATTTTTTTAAATATTTTATTGCTTTAAAAATAGTAAATAATGTACTTTAAAAACATAAATTAAATATTAATATAATTTTTTAAATATTGGGTTACTTAAAACATCCAACCACATCTGAAACTGGTTTCAAAATTATTTTTCAAAAAAAACAATTTACACAAATTGATCTTAATAAATTAAAATTAACAAAAAATAATAATAGAGTTCCACAAGGTGCAGTACTATCTCCGTTTTTATTTTTACTGTATGTAGATTTATTGCAAGTGCTAAAGCCATTACATTTGTTTAAATTTGCAAATAATATGGTATTGTGCACAAACATTCCTTTAAATAATAATCTAAACAAATTTAAAAAAAGTTATCAATAGAATTGAACTATGGTTTACTAATTTTAATTTTAATTTAAATATATTAAAATACAAACTAGTTAAATTTATAACAAAAGAAACAATAAAATTAAACAAAATATTAAAACTAAATCAAACATACATATGCACTTGTAACAAAATTAAGTATATTGGTGTTAACATAAATAACATACTTACCTGGTGTGATTATGTAAAGCATATATTTTAAAAAACCAAATCCTTATGCTACTACATAAAAAAATTAAAATAACTAAATGTTGACAATTATATAATTAAATTGTTTGTGACATTATGTTTTTATCCTTACATATTATATTGCTCACCTGTAAATTTTCTTATTATTGGTATCAGAATCATCAGAAATCAAATATTCTATATTATTAAATGATATTGTTAATAAACATTTAAAATCCTGTAAACAATTAGCATCAATAATTAAAAGTAATAACAATTACCTACTACAGGCAGCTTTAACAATTTTTAAAGTTTTTGGAAAAACAAGAAAAACTTTCTTGCACACAAAAGTGAGATATTAGAGCTTAATAATAATAATAATAATAATAAAAGTAGCATTTAAATATGCGTTTTATATTTACTTAACATAAAAAAATATTTTTAGACAAATATAATGCAACTGTTAAGTACATTCCATTATTTTAACATTTATTTTCCCAAAAAGCAATTTAATATAACAATTTAAATTTAATACTGTTATAAAATGCTTTTAATATATATATATATATATATATATATATAATTATACAAAATTATACAAAATTTGTTAATTACAAATGCTATTGTAATTAGAAAAATTAATTTAAAAACAAACATTTGCTTTTATTTTGTTTTTATTTTAGCTCTATTAAATATTTTAAAATTTTCGTTCTAATTGGTATTATATTACAACAACGCTTTGCTGTGTTTAATAAATATAAATGTTTTATAAATTATTTAAATTTAATGTTTTTAAAAAAAAGATTATTATTACATTATTATTAAAAAATAAATAAATTACAGCTACCAATTATGTTTATGCACATAATAAGATATGCTATCACAAATTATATTTGTTAAAATTTTTATATCTAAGTAAATTTATAATTTAATAATTAATATTTAAAAAAATTATTTATTATTATTAATTGTAATTAACAGATTTTAATATTTATTAATAATTTATATAATATTATAAAAGATAAATTTAATAAATTATTATTATTTTAACTTTGTTTTTTTTTTTAATTTATTTAAAAATATTTTTATATTTGAAATTATTAATACACTTTGTTTTAATATTTATAAAAATGTTTACAGTAGCAATAAAAAGTAAGTAATATATATATATATATATATATATATATATATATATATATATATATATATATATATATATATATATATATATTAACTGTTTTAATACAAATATAAAACAGAAAAATTACACAAATAAAAAATAATATTTTGTATATATATAATATTATATAATTTACATAAAAATGGAACTCCTGCTGTACTTTTGTAGCTTATTTTAAATATATTATTTTAAATAATACACATTAAAAAACTGTTTTAACAATATATACTAAGTAACAACACAAACAAAAATAATTTCTAATTATAGTATAAAACAGCATTTATACCTGAAGTAAAACATTGTACCAACAATTATTAAAACTTAAAAAAGTCAAATAAATAATTTGTAAAAAAATAGTTTTGTAAATCAATAAATTTTATATAATTACAGCACAAAGTAATAAATTAACTAAAACAGCGTACAAGAAAAACGTCACTTTAATTATTAAGTAAACGGTACTAGTTAATAATTTATAAAAACTATAATTATATATAAATATATATTGTAAGCAATAAAAGCATTGCATAAAATATTAACTAGTAAAAAATTAAAAATAAAATAAAATAACTAATATAGCTTATAACGTGAATTATTAATAAACATACAGATTACATGCAATTTCTTTTAAATACCAAATAATTAAAGACATTACAAAGTTAAAAAAATTATGTAATTTATGTGATTGTTATTTTTTTGAAAAAACCGATCCAGGCAACTAGAATGTTGTTTTTATGTTTTTATATTAAACAACAAATTTTCAATTCCAGTATGCTCATTAATGTTGCGCATTAGCATTTACAAAACAATTTAATAACATTATTATTTAAGATGTTAGATGGTAATTAAGTAAATATACCCTTTTTATTTTAGTTTTTGTTCTGTCTAAATGTAAATATAAAACAAAAAAACGGAATTTAGATAAATATAACGTTATGTTTTTGGAAAAGTGTCATAAAGCATTGTCTTGAAAAACGGTAGTAAACCCGGTTTAAGTGTAGTGCATTTTAAAAAACATATTTAATAACTAAAACAATATTTTATTATTTAAGGTATTAAATATAATATTTTATTTAATTGGTTGATTATATTTAATAACAAAAAAACTTATTTTTTGTCAGTGGTAGGCTTCCTTTTTAACAATCGAAAGTAAATGTTTTTAAAAACTAGGTCAGCACAAAATTTTGTTTTTGTAGACAAATGATTTGTTGCAAAAAATTGTTTTATTGGCAAAGTATTTAAAACGTTAATAATACAAATGCAGTTTACTCCATTGTTTAAAAAGGTTTTATTATACTTAAGTGTTGGGCGGGTTAGCGTTCAAATAAGCTACTTATAGTCTAAACACTTTGACTTGCTAACTCACCAGTCCCAGGGCTCAAAACAAAAACACAACACAGGGTTTAAACCAGAATCAACTAATTTAAATTACACATAACATATATAGGAGTGGGTTTGTTATTTATTGTACTGGGTGTCTATTACACAATCGAATGTTATTATAATTTAAACTATGAGTTACTTATCGATCGTAATTTGGTGTTGTTTTGTACTCGGTTAATCTATAGTTTGTTTTGGTAAAAATGGTTTAACATTTAATAAATAATGCGTTAAACCAGATTATATTGCTTTGGTTTTAATTTTGAAATAAATAAAATGGTTTAAACTATTTCTCTTATTTTTAAAAATAGGTTTTTTATGTTTTTTTTTAATTCTATAACAATTATTTGATCACCGGTATGTTTGTTACACTTTTTCTTTTAACATTATTATTAAATTTGCAAAACAACAATCAAACATAACAATTAATTTTGATTTAAAACTTTTATACATTTTTAGTTATTTTTTCAAATAACATAATAATATTTTATTACTAAAAAAAGCTTTTACAATATTGCATTTTTAAAGTACAAACCAATCTACTGGTGTAATCACAAACTATAACATTTTTCAATATGTTAATATATATATATATACAATTACTGATATATATTTAAAAGAAATAAAATATTGGTAATGTTATATACATTTTAAAAATAAGTAAATATCAAAAATGTACAAATTTTAGTTTATAAGTAATATTTACCCGCACAATTTAAACTAAAATAATTTAATTTGTCATAATTATTATTAGTAATCTGGGGGTTATATAAAAAGAAATAGATAAAAAATGTAAACAATATTTAGATAACAATAACAATGTAAGTAAAATAGTCTTATTTTTTATTTAGATGGGTGAATTACGATTTTTAAGTAAACAATATAATAAAACAAAATTTCTCATGGACCAACAAAATAATTAAACGTTGTATGATTAATAATATTGGGGACAGTTTAAATGTTGATGTATTTTTTTAAATTAGTTTTGACAGCTTTAAAATTTTGTATTTTTTTAAAATTAATTGGTAAATTATTTATAATACTTATAAAATTTATAATAATTTATAATATTTAAATAAAAGAATTTTGCTATTAGGGAAGATTTATGATGCAATTTAGGCACTGTAAATTCTTTATTTTTTAGCTTACATTTAAATTTTGTTACATTAAATTTTATTGAATAGTTCAAATTATTATTAAAAATTAATTTATGAAATAACAATAGATTTATTTAGATCCTTTTTAGCTAAAAAAGCTCAAAATTGAGTAATTTTTTTATTTCTTTGTAGTCCATATTTAATGAAAAACTGATAATATTTTTTAAACATTTTCAATTTTTATTAAATTGGTTTTCGATGTAAAATTGTGAAAAAAACAGTAATAGTTAATTGTTGGTTGAATAGCATATTTAAAAAAAATTATTTTGTTTTTTTAAAATAAATATATTATTTGTTTGTCCTAATAATTTTGTGCATTTGTTAGTATGGGATACATGCTCTGAATATTGTAAGTATTTTGAGTAGTAGGTACCCAAGTCTTTAAAAATAAAAGTTTGATAAATATTTTTGTATATTGCGCTGCGTTAATTCCAAGCTTCTGTTATTGTATTTGTAAGGAAATTTAATGTCATCTGCAAAAATAAATATTTTACCGTGTAATATTGCATTATTGATATTATTGATATAAAGTAAAAAAAGAATAGAACTTAATACACTATATTGTATAACCCCGTTATTAATTTTTTAAAGCTTTGAAACTTGATTTCTAATTTTGACTACATTGGTTTTGTTTGTAAAAAACGATTTTGACCATAAAAAAAGTGGGTTAATAATACTATATAAATTAATTTTTAAATGAGCTTATTGTAGGGTACTTTATTAAATGTTTTTTGTAAGTCAATGTACAGAACAATTATAATTTTTTTTTGCTTTTTTGTGTGTAACATAGTCAACAAATTTAATGTCGCATGTGGAAGTTGATTTTTTATAAGTAAATCCATGTTGCGATAGATTTTATAAATTTTTGTTTGTCAAGTGATTTAAGATTTCAGACTTGACCATTTTTTCCATAGTGCCAACGATTACTGAGATAATGTTTATATGTATATAGTTATTTAAATCAGTTTTATTAACGTTTTTGAAGATGGGCGTAATATATAATTACTTTCAACTATCTAGATAAATACTATTTGTAAGACTAGTTTAAAATAGTTTAATTAATACAAAGTGGAATTTTTAGCATTTATATTTTATTATGATTAACGTAATGCCATTTG
The DNA here is from genome assembly GCA_025895645.1 of Cardicola forsteri. Lineage (NCBI taxonomy): Eukaryota > Metazoa > Platyhelminthes > Trematoda > Strigeidida > Aporocotylidae > Cardicola > Cardicola forsteri. The sequence continues at coordinate 2,651 of JAKXYG010000922.1, read as the reverse complement.
GGTCAGGGTTGTTAATTTTTTTAAATAATTGGATAACTTTTTAAATATTATCTGGGGTAAAGATAATCGTTTTTTTAAAGAAATTTATGTTTTTGTTTTGTTTAAAAAAGTATTGTACTTAATTGTATGAGAATAATTTGCGGTAAATAATGTATCAAATGCATTGCATATATCTACAGTATTAAATAGGATTTGTCCATTAAATTTAAAGATATGGGGTACAGAAACTTTTAATTTAGTTTAAGATTTATAAATTTTTGATATTTTTTTAGTAATGTTCTTTTGTAGAACTGTATGTTTTTTTAGATATTAAAGTGCGTATAAGATGTTGTTTTAGTTTTTCATGTATTTAAAATATGTTGACTAATATGTAAAAGCTTTTGTTTTATAATATTTTTTATTTAGTTTATTTAACTTTATCCTGACATGTTTAGGCATTCATATCTTATTATAGGTATTATAATGTTGCAAATAGGAAATAAATTATGTATTATGTAGTTTATATATGTACTAAGTTTGTGATTAATAAGGTTAACATAGTTTTATAATTGTAATTTATTCCAATTTAATAATTAAAAAATGATATTTGTTTAAAAACAATTAAGTGATTTAAAATTAATGTAATTGTTAGCTAATACTTTTGTAGTTGGTTTATGAAAATAAAAGGATTATGAAATTATTGTGTAGTTACATCCTGGGAGGGGTCGTTTATATTAATGTAATTTATTATTATATTTTTAGTAAATATTACGTCTAACATATTTAGTTGTCTTTTTGGTTTGTGTATGTATTAAATTCAATCTTACAACAAAGTAGTTGTAACAAATTTGTCATATTTGGGTAGGTAGATAAAAAAAACCATTGCATTTCAGGTAGGTTAAAGTTACCTCTGGTAATGAAATAATAAAATAATTAAATTGATATGCAAATAAACATGTTGATAAAATTGTCTAAAGGTGTGTCTAAAACATTTGGGGGATTATAAACACATGTTAATAGTAGTTTAAAGATATTGTTTAGAATTATTGGAACGCTTATAATGTCCTGATTATTGTTAATGTGTAAATTATAATGTGATAAAAAAGGAGTTTTTAACAAAAATAATATATTCATATTTTTTGTGTTTAATTTTATTTTGTTTAAACATGTTATAAAGGTCAATTAATATTTTGAATAACAGTTAGTAAAATTGCGCTTAAAAAATGGATAAGTGCATAGCTTTTTAATACATAACATATTTTTTTAAATGGATCTGGCATTAATAATAACTGTAGTAAAATAATTAATGTTGTTTCAGTGTTAATGGTTTTAAAAACTTTTTTTTTACTTTTTATTTATTTGGGCATTAAAATATGGTGTTTTTATAAAATTCTATTAGAAAGTTGAGTATTTGTTAACAATAAGTTAAATACAAAGAACTGGGTTAACAATATAATTTAAAGGTTTTGAAAAATAAAAAAATGTTTTTACTGTAAGAGGGGTTGTTTGCCTGGTTATAATTAATTAACTAGAATATATTGTTTAATGAGAAACATTAGTGTTATTGTTTATACTTTGTTTATAATGTTTTACTTTAATGTATTTATTTTTGTATGCAGAGCCAAACGTTGGGTAGTTATGTGGTTGTAGATTTTGATTTCTGTAAAAGGATATTGACTTAGATTTAATTCTAAATGGGCTAGTAATTTAATTTGCAAAATATATAATCGACTTCCTTGAATAATGTAGAGGTTGAAAATGATTCTGTAATAATTGTTGTAGGTTATTATTTTTTTAAAGTAAGTATTTTTTTAAATTGTTTATTGTAAAAAATTAATAGTAAATTTTGTACATTAAATTGTTTAATTATATTGGTTGTTTGAGGGTTGCTATGTATAGTATCTTAGAAAAAAATTTGACGTTTATTGGCCATTTGAATACAATGTTTGTGGCATATGTGTTCGCAGGATGTAAAGTTTTTAAAAATGCTAATATTTTTATATTGGGTTAGCTTTTGGATGAGTTTTAAAAAATTAATTAATTTAGCAGCGTACTTATAGAACTCAAAACATATACTTATAGGGCATGTATGTTTATTTAATTGTTTGCAAAAACGGAAAAAAGTAAATTTATTTTTATTTAAACCTGCTCTGTTTTACAATGGTTATAACGTATTTTTATGTGTATTTTATTAGGAACGTTAAATAATATAACGTTGTATAAACGTTTTAATTTATTCATTAGTTCTGATGATATAAAATTAACTATTGTATTAATGTTAGTTACGTCCGAGTTTTTTAAGCTGTTGTTAACATTGGTAAGATGGTTGAGCGGCAGTGGTTTTTCTAAGTCATTATGAAGATTATTAATTTGGCTTTTTAAATCCAATAAATTATTGTTTATTGCGTTGTTTATCTTAGTTTGGTTATTGCTGGTATAATCAAGATTTGTAGTTTTATTAAAGTTATTTACGATGTCAGTAAAATTTAAATTAACGTCTAAAATCTTGTTAGATTTATGCATAAAAACATTATTAACATTAAGATAACTAAAATTTACTAAATTAACACATTCTTTAAAAAAAGCTATTAAGAAAATATTATATATTTGATTTCAGTTAATAAAAATAAATAAATGTAATATATAAATAAATATATTAAATAGTATAATAA